>WYDF02111423.1:0-10377 GCA_009867245.2 Adranes taylori
TTTTATCGTACAATTTTTGGTCACCTGTCTACAACAATTTTATACATTAGTTATTCCGGGGCCAATACCACGATATTCAAAAAAAAAAAAAGTAATATGTTTTCGGTCAATCATTCCACAATTGTATTGTCAGATGTTTCAATTTATTTAGTTGCTGATTATGGAGATTATGAAGTCCTGATGAAGACCTCGAAATTGGCTCAAATTTTGACAGATTTAATCGTCATCAAAATTAAAACATAGTTGTCTAAAATCCGATGAAGTTTTATTTATTAGATACAAATACTATTTAGCTAAACGAAACGTTTTTGGCAACTGAAGCAAAGGATAGTCATATATGGAAACGTGATAAAATTAAGGCTTCTATGAGCAGTATAGAAAGTCTTTATGAAATCATTAAGATCACTTGAGACAAAATAAGTACACAAAATTATTGTCAGTATTGATTTGTTGGGGTTAGGTTTGACTACTTCTGCTCCATACATAATCTTACTTCCTACACATAACTCCAGAATTCTCACTTTCATCTTTACCCAATCACTAAATTTGGCTTTTCCCACATTATCTAACCTTTCCGCCGTTATCGTCTCTTGCTTCACTATCACTTTCAAATGCTCTCTTACACTACCAGCAATAATCTGGCGCATTTTGTATTTCGTACTAGTTGATTCTGAGTGAGCAAATTCGTACACTTTTACTAGAATTATTCTCCAGTGACCAACTTAATCTTGCAGAGTGAGATCACCTACTTTTATTTCAAGAGTGCATTAAATTCAACACGTCCCATAGTACAGCTTTATAACAACGGATCAAGTATATACAAAATTTGGATTATCGGGTGAAGTTTTCGACCTCTTATCATCAAATCTTTAATTCTTCTCTCCCACTCATATCCATATATCACAGCCATTCTGTTTATGTGCGCCATCGACGAGAAAGCGGGGAGGACGACAGCAGAAGTATAGAGAGCTCATCAGATCAGCAGAGATGACCGCGACAATACACCCGCGATGCCCATCTAGCAACGTTACCAACGAACGCCGCGCTATTAGGTGAATGTAGACGCACCCGTGTGAAACTCACCGCCAAAGCAAGATCCGTGGACTCCTACAGGATTGCCACTCTCATAAACAGCCTCAGGTGACGTCCCATTACCTCCTTCTCCGGACAAAGGTTGGTTGTACCCCGTCACTGGAGAAGAACATCGCCGTCGACTCTTCCGGTGCATTTTCGGCGACAGTGATTAAACACGCACGCACTCTCCCCATTTCATCCGACGACGTAGTATCAATATCTTCGATTCATACACTTGCTGGATGGTTCTTTATCGTTAAGTTGCAGAAGATTGTAAGCAACTTTTTCTTATGTTTCAAATATTACCCATTTTGAATAGTGTAAATTCTGGCCATTATGGTAGCTTCACAGGATTATAAATAATTTATGTTATTTTAATATTGTTGAAGAATAAACACAATATGGACGGCAAAATTCTAAATGCAATATTAATGTTCTACACGAGCAGCTTCGCGTTTGTTTTCTAATCGACTTTTATTCAAATCAAATATTGCACAAATTGAGCTGACCGAACGTTAAACTCCACGTGTAGTTACACCAAAGATGTGATGATGAGTAATAAAATGTTCAATCCTTGTTTTGTGTAGCATTGGTCGATTAAAGAACGTCTAATCCCTTATAATAATAAATGTTCCCAGAATAATTAGTTACGTTACATATTTTTATTTTTTCTTTAGATTTATAGTTTGACTAACTGTTTTCGACAGCTAATGTCTCTTTGTGTTGCTTTCTGAGGTACTTTTCTTTTTAGCTCATTTTTAACATTTAATATTTGAGCTATGTCCTGGTTTTCCTATTTCTCCTATTTGTTTTATCACGTAAATTTTCTTTGTTTATCGGTAATATCGGGTAGTATTTTCTTTCTATTCAGTGGAATATTTTGTATTTCTGTAGATGATTTAAGCGAGGGTCTTGACCATATAATATTCACGATATCGAGAAAGTAACGAAATTTAATAGATTGTAATTCTAAGATATCATAGGATGTTCTCCAGTCAATTTAACATGCAAGCAAAGTTGCGACCAGAGCTCCTATCGAAGCAGAAACCAGATAATCAAAAAAATTGTGGTGGGAATTTAAAATGGCCAGCGTTCAAAAATCGCAACACTTTTTTGAAGTAAATAAGAAAATTCGGTTAGATGAGGGAAAATACCCCAAACTTCAATGAGCCCATTAAGAATGTTCGTTGGAAATAGGATAACACAAAATTTTCGGTCAGATGAGCGCAATAAACGCAAAGTTCATTGAAACCATTAAAAAAATGTTTGCTGGAGCTAAGAATCTATAAAAAGAAAACATCATGCAGTTAATAAATAGAACCTCTGCTAAAAATAGGCATATAGGATGCATATACATATACATGTATTATTTTATTTTCATTCTACGTTTGTGTAAGTAAAAGCTTGAACACTTGCATCGAGTTCTTGTTGAAACAGCTGCCCTCAATGAACTCACGTGTACGGAAGCTATCATAAATTGCTTTAAATCCTTGGACATTAATGTCTTTCTCATTGAACACCAAAGAAGCGATGTTCTCTGGGGTTTAAATCGCATATCTTTACTCGCTCAATTAGTACAGGACTGTTAAAAAAATTGCAACAAAGGTAAAACGCTTTATTATTTTCATTTTTTGTTGAATCTTATTGATGAAAAGTCAAAATGATTGTTAACAGATACAAATTTTAGAATACATTCACTCTTGTTCAATATGGCCTCCTTTTGCCTTAACTATGGCCTTGAGTTTTTCGGGAAAGACATTGCACCTCCGAAATGTGCGGCCATTCCCAGCGAAGTCCTACCTTGGGCGCGTCAATACTTTGGTATACTTTTGTGCCAACATTACTCTACAACATACCCTAGATAGAGAAATCCATGGGGCTTGATTCCGGAGAAAGTACGGAACGTAATTTTTCAACCATTCTTAGTTGACGCGCGCTTTATCAGATGGTGCCAGAGCCCTGCTGGAAAGTCCATGCACTACGACTGAAATGTTTACATGCCCCACTGCTTCCAAAATAGTATCACGATAAACATTTACGTTTATTTTCATGCTAAGATCCAAAAGTACAAAAGAAATGTTTACATGCCCCACTACTTCCAAAATAGTATCACGATAAACATTTACGTATATTTTCACGTTAAGATCCAAAAGTACAAGTGGAGAGTGGCCATCGGCAGTAACGGAGGCTCAAACCATCACCACTGCTGGTGTAACAGGCCATTTGCCTGCAAACGAAGCAATTCTTTTGCTCTACACAGCCTACTTTTTTCTGTTCAGGAGTAAAATCGTGTGCCTTCGGGCGAACTTCAAACGAAGCTCATTTTTTTAAATGTGTTGCATCCGTTCTCGCGATATGTTTAGCTGAGCAGATAACTTTTTACCACTGCGACGAGGATTTCGTTCAATTTGAGTCTTGACTTTTCGAATCATTGCTGTTGATGTTACTGTTCTTTACGACCACTGCATTTGCATCTGACAATGCTGCCAGTATCATTGTAACGAGAAATAATGCGCAACGCAAAAGATTTATGAACATTGAGATAGCTTAGCTCCCGAACAATTTGAACTTGTGGCATTGCGGCCAAATGTAGCGCAATAACACTGTTGCGTTTGAATTACATGCAAGGAATTTATTATTTTCGTTAAATGCTTCAAGACTCTAAGAAACAATATAAGGGACTATCATTGGTATAATTTTGAGCGCTCTGTCATGATATAGCATTGCTTTCACAGATATATCGCTGTGAAGTTAGTTGCAATTTTTTCCATCAACCTTGTATATTATTATTATTTAATTATTGATGATTATTTACTTAATTGTTTTATTCGTTTTTCTCTCTGTTACGTTGGAAGCTGTTCAGCCGATAATAGTTTAAAGATGAATGATACAAATAATATTGAGCTAAATGAAACATTTTCGGCAATTGAAAGCACGGATAGTCATATATGGAAACCTGATGACACTAGGGCTCTAATTAGCAGTATGGAAAGTCATTATGAAAACTTAAATCATCTATCTGAAGAGGAGTAAATATGTATACAGCAATTCAGTAATAATTTGTTCGGGTTCAGTTTTCAGGTAATCCAAATGCTCGCTATTTGAAATGGAAATCCAAAGATAAGAAAAAATGTTACGGGAAAAACCCTATAAAATTTTTAAAATTGCTTTTGAAACTCAAACTGGTTGAGGCAAGATGAAGTATGAAAATTAGTACTGCTACTAAAAGATGGTAGGGTCTTGATAAAAAGTCTTACTTAAAGCAAATTACTTTCTGGAACAAGATTTGTAAATAAAGTCATGTCAGTCAACGTGTTAATACGATCTATTAGCAGGCTTCGTACGTTACGTATTTATATCATATTCTTAAACAGTTTAAAATATTTTTAAGAACATTTTTTAAGTTCATTAAATTTTGGATTTTGTGAACATTTCTTTATGCAACAAATTGCAATGTATAAGTAATTTAAAAGCAATTCACGACTGTGACTTAGATATTTTCTTCAGTACTTAATTATTCAGAATAAGTTATGTCCGTATACAACCGTATAATTTACTGATATTTAATACAATGAGTCGAATTAATTCACCAAGTCGAAATTAATTTGACAATAATTATCAGACATGATGGTAAAATAATACCATCACATTTCTAAAGCATCCATTCCGTGCAAATAGATGCACCGCTGTTCAGTGCGACTAGCACGTAGACGGAGTTAACTAACTCTGTAGGACTGTGACTCAACTTGACTCGTTTAGAAACTCGCATCGCAATGAATACTTCTATTCGTTATATACATATATATTTTGGCCTATTTAATTACTGGGCATAAATTTACTAATAGCAAAATATCGTCTGTAGTATTATTTGACCTAAGGTTTCCAGTTTAAATTAAAATTACAGAAATTTTACATTCTAATCCTATCCGGTGTGGAGTTTGGCTAGTCTCCCATTGGGCACCTCCCCAGGTAGTGGATAAAACAATGCCTCACAGATATGGGCGGTACCGAGGGAAATCAAATGCTCGGGGCGTCCAAAACTAGCACCCAGGATAGTACGGGGTGTCCATGTAGTAGCGGCTGGAAAATATACTCAGAAAAGCAACGGCAAACTACCTGACTTGCACATACTCTTGAATATATCACATTGGATATCTTCAGGCCCTCAGTCCCAGGCACCCCTTGGATGGAGAGAGGCTACTAAGAATCTCTCGCTTTTCTCGTTATGTCTTTAAGATGGAGAAAGAGGAAAACTCGGCTCGTTGGAATGTGCAAAGTATGTACCAACCCGAAAAAGAGGCGAAATTTGATAAAATGCGTAATAGATGAACACGGCATATACTTCTCTGGGGACAATACTACCAGCAACAGAAGCGGTGTAGAAATAATTCTCAACAAACAAACAAACGAAGCAGTAAAGGGATTTATTCTTATTTCGGGTATAGAGTCCTTGATCAAAATCAAGACAAAGCCATTTGACTTAAATATCATACAGTCAGATGCACCGACGTCAGAAAGAAATGAACAAGAAATAGAAGAATTCTATGGACAGCTTAGAACAAATCTTAAAAGCACAAAAAAGATAAAGCCAACATATTTTTGGGCGACATGAATGCGAAAACAGGGCAAGGATAAGTTGAGGACGTAGTGGGAGCATTGTGGGAACAATCTGCTACTAGATCTCAAACAAGAAAATATACTGCAATGAACTAAGGGTGGAGTAAACAACGAACTGTGATTATGTCCGAAGAGGGCAACCATGGAAAAGAACTGTCGAACAAGATAAAAACATGCATGGCATCTATAACAGAGAGGAATATGGGCCAGATAATATATTGAAAAGACAAGAATGGATGACATATACTATCCTAAAAGTTATTAAAGGAAGAAAACAACACCGAAACACGGACGACAAAAATACAGGAAATGCATACCAGAGACCAGAACGCAGTAAAGGAGGTTAAGGAACGATGACTACAGGAAATGTGTGCAGAAATCGAGATTCTATAAGAAAACATGACAGCTTTAACCTCCGAAAGAAAATAAAGGAAACAACGGGAAGATATCAAAGGCGAGGTGCAAGAATAACCTTGGACATGGCCGATAACATCATTGGTGATACAGACCAGAAACTCATACGGAGGAGATAATACAAGGATGAGCTATTTGGAGACTAATACAGCGGAACTAACGAAAGCAGGGACGTCGTGACTGCAGAGACATGCAGTTTAGGGCGTATCATCACATATGAGGAACTGGAAGCAGCTATGAAACCACTCAAAACCAACAGGACTCCCGGACCGTGGATTACTTCGGATACATCATGCGGAACGTCTATTTTAACTCATCTTACAATGGAAAATAGAAGGTGGAAGATCAGCAGGACGGAGGCGAATATCGCGATTTGCAAAATTTACGTACATGGACCGGAATGACATCAACAGCTCTATTAAGAATGCTCCTGACATGCACAGATGATAGGCACTTCAGACCTGATAGGCACTTGAGTTTCTGGTTTGTCCGATGAATTAAATCCACAAAAATGTTAAAACACGAAAGAAAGAATACGGAAACGGGACCTCACAAGTCGTCCTAATGGAAAACCTTTAGCTTATTAAAAATTCATAGCTAAGCAGTTTGTTCATTTCTAGGCGTGTGATGGAAGTATCTGCGTTTTCGTTTTCATTTATATATGTTTTCATAAATATTCTTGATATTCTTCTTTGTAATTTTCAATGTTTGTTCTCCAAAAGCCCTCTGGAGAAGCCCTCTCAAATACTCTGGCAACAAAATATCTAGTGCTTCAGTTTGGGGGTTAACCTGTGAGCCCATAACTCAAAATCAAGAAAATTATTCGCAGATTCTCAGAACTTGAAGAAAAACACGATATCATCCACATGTATAATGGCTTCCCTAAATTATATGAGTATCCATAGAAATAAAAAATGTATGTAGCGTGTAGATAATTTAACCCACGAAATTAAAAATACATTTGGAGCGACACGCACGAATTTGATGCTCAAGTTCGAATGGAAGAAAGCACGAGCTATATGTCAATATCGAGCAGAAACGACAAATGAAAAATTGTATAATAATATTTTTAAATGAAAATGTGCTAATTAGAAAAATGATGTGTAACTGTGTAACATATATGAGAGATCAAGTTAGAAAAAATTTCCGATGAACCGCGGGTGGATGGCCATTTCTGCTATCAGTTATCAAGCTTTATCAACACCCTTATTTTTCAGAACGTCATTGCATGTGTGTAAGTGAACACACTAATTCTGTTCTGAACGTAACTTGTCGGTTATAAATTATTATATTAAATCTTCTATATATGTTATCACATTGATACTCGACATATGCAATGTATTTTTAATTAAATTGAAATAATTCCTAAACTAGATCTAATTTAACGATTCGCTTCTACAAGAACATTCCAACAACTGAATTAATTTAGGCCGATTTTCTTGGCTAGTCTATAAAGAGGCATATGGGAAGTTTGCTTTGATTATTCAAAATTACATAAGCACAGATTTATAATGTTCAAATTAAAATTATATCAATAGTCAATGCAACAACATAGCATCACAGATTGGAAAACGCACGTAAGAGTTTATACATATTTAATTAATTATTTTGTGCAAGAACTGGTCGATAGAATTAATTTAAGGATAAAATTGTTCTAAATAACTGTCCTTTTCACTTTAAACGGCGAATTTGTTTTAAGAAAACTTAATTTTTCGACGTTTCGCCAAAGTCTCATCTGGCATTATCGAGGCTTTTGTAAAGACTGAAGAACTTGTTGTGTGTTGCTTCTTATATAGGATCTGGTTATTCTTCTTGTGCTGACGTTATATATATATATATTATATATACATTTACGTCACATTTAATATTTACCATTTCTGCTTCCAAGCCTGCTGAATTTGTACTACCGAGAAAATTGTTTAGTTTCTGAGCTACACTTTCAACTTCGATGTTGTCATTAAAAGGGCAAGACCATAAACTGGCAATATCTTCAAGTTCACTTAATGTTAGGAATCTTTTTGCAAATTCTTTTAGTAGCAGTGCAATAATATCGGCATATTTATTGTAGGTAAGATTCCTTTTATTTTTAGACTGATCAGTCAGATTTTGAAAATGGTTTAAATCAAGACGTTTTAATTGCAATGCAAGCATATTTAGTTTTTCGTTATATGTCTTCAAAATGCTAATCATATCTATTATTGTTTTACCTTTACCCTGTAGTTCCAGATTTAATTGGTGTAATTTTTCAGTAACATCGTAGAAAAAAGCAAGGTCAAGAAGCCATTCTTGATCATTTAATTGTGGATATGAATCACCTTTAGTTTGTAAATGCATGCATATTTGTGGCAAAAGTCCTCTAAATCTCATTAAAAATATAGCACGACTTAACCATCTTACGTCAGTATGGAGTAACAGTTCAATGTGTTCATCGCCGCATTCTTTTAGCAAAGTGCGAAACTGACGACCTAACAAACTTTTAGATCTTATGGAATTTACTATTTTAATGCAACAGCCATAACATGATCGAAATTCAATACTTTTGAACATAGCACTAGAGTATGTATAATACAATGATAACTCATAAAATTTGGAATGTCATCATCACCAACTTGCGCAGCCAACTAACTCCAACTTGGTGTTAGTTGACCTGAAATAGAAAATAAGGTTGTTGTGGAAGGGAGTCTTTGTGTTTTTATCTTTTTTGTTTTTTCGATTTTTCTCTTTAAATTTTATTTTTATTTAAAAAATTTTTTTTTTTGTTTTTTTATAATATAGGCCTAGAAAGTATCTTAGGGACAGTGGAATTAATTGAACTATATCTTGGAGATCCTCAGGGGGCTCCTGCATGGTTTGAAGAATTCGAGCTGGCGGATGTGGGAAGGGTATGCGTGACAGTTTGCTACAGTGGTGTCTAGCTTTCCAATCAGAACGAAGATTTTGGTAGGTTATTGGGTTGTTTTCTACATCACGTCGAGTCGGATATTTAGACTGTAGAGATTTTAGATGCGAAGCAAGTACAATTAGATATACAAGACCACCAGCAAATCAGCTCACTATACTCCCTCATCAGTTGACCATGCTATGGCCAATGTTTTTACAGGTTCCCTTAGCTGTAAAGCGAATGCTATAGCATATATCTTATCTGCAAGCTATCAGCTTACCATAATTCTAAAAGCATTCCATTAAATACCAGTTCCATGCTGAAGAGAAGTAGAAGACACATTTTTGTAGAAGACATCATATATATCAACGGTGATACACACTTTCCGAACTCTCGCTCATATTTTATAATACGATTAGGATTTTTGCCTTGATACCTAATCGTATTAAGAGTTGAGGCACCAGATTGCACAGTGAATATATTTTATTATTTGTCCAAATATGTCTCGTCTCATGGCCTGAATAACGTTATCATTTTTCATGCCAGTTTTAGAGTCCCAATAAAAATCTCTTCAAGAGCGCAAATATGGGGACCGGGCGATCATGGGTAGGCGATTTGTAGGTTAGACTAATGTTGCTTACTTTATACTAAACACTATGTTGCTAATTGAATTTAATAATCGACTTAAAAGGTGACAGTCAAAACTAAACGGTTCAACTTTTGTTTTATGCAAGATATAGCTAAACGGAGGACTTCCAGTATATGAAGGATGGGGTGGTAATCATGTCCACGAATTTTTAAAAATGTAACTACAGTTTCGAACCTTTCGGGCAATCTTCAGATATATAGACAATTAATATATTGAGTTTTGTGTGGGTTCGTTTTAGGTGTATACATTTATAATTGGGATATGGTTAGGTGACCATATTGACTATTTAGGGCTTAGTAGTGTTTATAATTTACGAGAGTCGACGTCTATCTATCTTGTCATTGATTCTACGCCGTAAATTATAAACATCACTAATCCCAATCCCCGGTATAACAATATGATCACCTAACCACACCCCAATAATAAAAATATACACCTGACAAAAACCCACGCTTCTTCACATCCAGGGATGCGTTGTACTAAAAGAAGAATGCTTTCTTCAGTAATGCTTTCTTCATTTGTATCCTCTTCATCTTCAGTTGCATTTTTTCCTAACAACTTATTCCATGATTTAGCAATTATGGAAGCTTTGACGTCAGGCCGGGCCGTTGCCTAGATACGTTCCTAGACGGCCTAGATACGCTAGACGGCCTAGACGGCCGCTTTACGGCCTAGATACGTTCCACGAAACTTGGCCGCAAAGCGAAAAGCCGTATAAGGAATCAATTATGTATTCTAATAC
>WYDF02111434.1:0-10377 GCA_009867245.2 Adranes taylori
AAAAAAAACACCATATAGTATATATATATATATATATATATATATATATAAAATAATGATTTTAGAAAAAAAATTTTCAAATAAAATCGAAGTGCCTTTATGTAGCCTATACAATAAAGTTTATTCGAGTATCCTATCTTTTATCGTTCCCCAGATATTTCAAAAGGTTGTTAAACTTCAAACGCGGCCACAGCGCTTCCTAAAAAATTTGGCAGCATAGGACGATTTTACAGAATTTATAGTACTACCCAACATCTGCATTATACGAGGTATTGCCTAAAAATCTGTACTGCTTTGTAAAAAGAAATTTATCAATTACACATTTGCGAATCAAAGTGCAACTGCAATATTTATACGCCTGGAAGCAGAGTAATGAAATATAAAATACGTAATCCATCTAATTAACTTAATTCCTATGTGGTAACTACTCCACATTAATGGAATTATCTTTTTTTGACAAACTCTTTATTTGTTCTCTGCCCAAATAACCAGGGACGATTTAAGCGTAACTAATGGAAGATCGCAAAATGAGACTAGAAGTTTTTTTGTATATACTTCGTACCGATTAAAAATGACATGGCTTAGTAAGTTGATTATTACTTACAAGCCTATGTAAACCCAGCCATTTCATTATTATTTCAGTTCGGCATGTTTATACCTCTGAACAATGGTTTTGTTCATGTCATGTATAAAATCGACAATCTTACCTGGTCAATATATATTCCTTCGATTGCCAGTCATGCGCCGTGTCATCATCAATCAAGCGTTTGTAAGCGTTATTGTCTTGTTACTACTAATTATTGTGCGTTAAATTAATTTAATAAAATCTGCGGCGCAGCCAAGGAGTGGTTTCTGGTTTTATTTATTAGGAGTCTTATCATCAAGAATTGGTATTCATATTTGATTAGATCTAGATTTAGACTAATCTGATTAGGTCGTAAATTTAGGTCTATCAAAACAAAAAAAAAAGATGATAAAATAACAAATTCCTTACAAAATTGAATATATTAAAATAAATTTAGATTCGAAGAATTTCACAGGAGACTTCAAATAAATCTGTTGTTTTATTTATCTGTATACGGCTTATAGTTCCAGCCGCAAATCCTTTTACCAATTTTTCTGGATTGATAATAGTACAACCATTGTAAGTCTGAAAATGTGTGATTTGAAATATTAATTAGAATCCATATAGATATTTTAACATGAAAACGTGTAAAAGTTTGTTATTCTTAAAAGTTATAATTTTTCATACTGTGCAAAGGACGTAAAAATAATAACAGCAATTACTGAAATATACTAAAAAATGTTAATTTTGTAAATTTTATATCAATTATTAACTAGTGTAAAAGTTCTACTTCTTTTTCATCAATTCAAATATCGAGATTAATAAATATTCAGAATTATTATAAAAGAATAAATCAATTTCACCACGCAATGATTCGGTTTTGATTATACCTTTACGTTCTACTTGAGAGCTCGCAGCGGGTCTGGGTTTTAGAATTTAAGTGAAACATATTAGAAATCGATTTGGTCCCAATCTATTCCCTCCAAAGAACTTTGCATCAGAGATTTCGGGAGTTTATAAAGAAGCAAGGCCAAATGATCGTGCGTTTTAGAGAAAGAAGTGAAGAAAATCAGTGATTTTCTCAGATCTTGCCATAATTTAGTGGTTATGGATCATCTTCAACCGACCATACGGCTACGTGTATCGCTTGTTTAATGTAATAAACAAACGTGATGAAACAATACATCCTTCTGGTATTTTCAAAATATCCCAAAACATTTTTTTTCTCTTTGGAGCATGCACCTCCAAAGAATCTCAACTTCAGCACCCTTAAAAAGACTTGTCATTGTCGGGTCGTATGACCGACGTAAACGCAAAGTGCCCAGGATTACGTCGCTTTGCATCTAACTTGCTAATTCTTCAGCTTAGACCTCGCAAGTCGGTATGGTCTTAATATAGTTTATTAGGGAGGACCTGGTGCCTCCCATGACTACAATGAGGACTACCAATTTGATGGAATGGCGTGGATATTGGATCCTTAGATCGCATAACAAATCTTGATATTAAGCCACTTTTTCTCGTTCCTTAATTTCAATATTTTTATCAGCGGGGCTAGAAAATTTTATAAGGAACATCTCCCGCTTAGTGGTATCTAATAACACAAGATCAGGTTTGTTTGCGGCTATTTCATTGCTTGTAGGAAAACTGTATTCCAAAAGATTTGATCGGCGTCATTTTCAACTACGGTCTCAATATCCTTAACGACTTAGGGTGCAATCGGGTCTTTGTCTATACCGTAAGAATGACGCAGATGAAAATATACCATTTTTATGGCGGTATTATGGCGCTGGATGTATTTAGTTCTAGATACACCCGCCATGCGGAAAGAATATGAAGTAGCATCTCTGTTTGAGACTTGCATGCTCGGCAATTCATATATGCCACCTCTATAGCCATTATATTCTTACGATAGACAAGTGCGTTTATGACACCATTTGGGCATGCAAAAATAAATCCGTCAGTCTCAGATCGCAGATCTTAAAAAGCCGAATGTTAAATGTGGTGAGAGCTCCAACTCGGCAATTATTATTATTCATCTAGGTAGCTAAAAGCTGACAACCTATGAGTCATTTTAAATCACTAGCTATTCACTAGATCGGGTAAAAGATCTAATCTGTTTTTAAAAACATTTTTGGATGGCGCACACAATATATCAACTGGTAATAAGTTCCAGGCAGTAATATTTTGTAAGTCTCAATGAAATCGCCCCATTGCTTACGTTCGTGCAGAGGATTCATGTTCAGGGATTTTAGGCGCTGTGAGTACTCTAGGTTTCTAATAGCGTGGGGAAGCTTCGTAGTTCTTCTCTGGTTTTTTTTTCAGTAGCTCGACATCTTTGGTGAAGTAGAGATTTCAGATTGTATACGCATATTCGGTCTTAGGTCTTGTAGATAATTGTGAATATTTCAACCGAGATTTGCTGAACAGCCTTTCTAGTCGTATAAATAAACTAATTTGTGACGGGCAGGTGGTGACGGGTTTCAGCTGCGTTCCCTCGATTGTATAGGCTTTATACGGGTTGTTTTTACCCAGGTGTAGAACCGAACACTTTATAAAATTTAAGGACAGGTGCCATAACTTTGACCATAGTAATATTAAGCTGATATCCTGTTTCAAATGATTATGATCTTGACTAGGGCACCCGTACAGCTCGTGTCATCAGCGAAGACTTACCTTGCATCTAATATCATTCGACAGATCACTTATGCAACATAGAAACAATAGGGGTCCCAGTACAGAGCCTTGAGGTAAACCGGAGGCCACTCTGTGTTCCGTAGAAAGCGACTCTTTGATACGAACTCGACAAGTATGATTCGTCAAAAAACTTTTAATCCATTTTAATAAATCACCCTGGATACCTATACGTTCGAGTTTATATATCAGACGCTCTATTGGCACTTTGTCGAAAGCCTTTGCAAAATCAAAATATATGACATCAACAGGTTCACCTTTATCAATTTTTAGAGAGCAATCATGTACAGCAAGAAGTAGGTTAGTCACCGTAGACCTTCCAGGCGTGAAGCCATGCTGATGGTTGCCTACGATGCCGTATCGCAACATATGTGTTCGTAGATCCTCAGCCTAATTTTTTTATTATATATAATTTTTTCCCTGGTTTTAGATAAGATCGAGGTGAGGTTTATGGGCCTGTAGTTACACGCCTGCAGTATGTGGCCACTCTTGTATATCCGAATGATTGTCGCTGTTTTACATAACTGTGGTACTATGCCTGACTCCATTGACCCTTGCATTATATTATACAACGGCTGGCAAACTTCATCAACGCATGTTTTCACCAGAACAGTTGTTTGTGAAAGGTTGTTCTCAATTCTGTATGATAGCTTGACAGTTATTGTTTAAAAGTAATATCTACACCGGACACTCTCATCAGACTTTGGGATGTAAATTTCGAAGAAATTATTTACATCTTAAACCAATGGACGTTGTCAAATATTTTCTTCCAATTGACGCAGCCTAAAATATATATAAATAGTACGATAGTACTCACAAGGTTCAAGTAGCTGTTTTAAATTTAGAATCTGATTCTGGGTATCTAGAGTTTTTACAAAGCTCTAGCCTTTCTCACAATACATATAGGAACACTTTATCTACATGCAAAAAAACACGCGGAATTGTTGCACTGTATTGTTGAACTATTTCTGGTGAAGGATAGTCCAATTTTCCTACAATTAAATGGATTATTTTTACTCCATCTAAAAGTTTCAATATTCTTAATAATTTCACCAACGGTCGCAACGACTCCAAAGAATTAATGATGGTTGAGTTTTTTGATAACTGCTTTAACTTCTAACAGGAATATTTAGGTAAGGTTAATCCCATCGAAAGATACTTGGATCGTATGTATTATTTCCGAATACTTCTTTGCAATATATTATCCATTATTATAAAACTATACTTGAATTCTTTTATTAATAGTAAGAAACTATATGCCTCTATCTTGAAATTTATGGGTTTTTTGGATTTTATTGGTTCACACAGAGTAAAGTAGAAAGTTAAGTTATATAATATAATCTAACATAATAAAAAAATTTAAATGCACGCCACTGCTAGTATTGAATGTAAACTAAACGTGACACCAAACTTATGATATAATTAGTATCAAAAGCGTTCCAGGCAGACGGACAAAGCTAGACGTTTATATATAAGTATTGCATTTAGATCTATAATAGGTCATTATCTGAATTTAGTACGGCTCCCCTACTTTAGAAATAAATTTGTGACATGAATTCCTGAAGCGAACCTACTTTGTTTAAAATAAAGCAATCAACCTTTCAATACTTTGTCTTCATGTTTGAGTTTCAGCGTTGCATTAATCTATTACTTGACTGATATTGTTACAATGCAAGTATTTGGTAAATAAATCATGAACATGAAACAGTTAAACACAAAAAAGATTCTTGTTTAGATAAACGTCTTCTGTCCTGTGTATGTACGACCTTTGTTTAAAGGATTCCCTTTACTACAAGCAGATTCAGATCAATTCTCATTAGCACAGAATGGTACAACCTTTTCTAGACGCAGAAGTGTTCATCAATAGATCAGTAGAATTACACGCAGAGCGCACTATTATTCTCATTGGAATACATCTTTCAAAAGATCAAATTTGATTTCTACACTAGTCCGGAAGGAATTCTCATATCTGCAGCAGACAGACAGTGCATGCTGAATAGGAAAAAAAAAGAATACTTCTAAGTTTGTTACTGAATCTTGACAAGTACTGAGTCATGAACGTAATTCATCCTTTTAACATAATCGTGTTATTATATATAATTTCAAACATAAGCTAATTGTGAGTGTTTATAGATCCCAATTATGGCTTGCTACAGTTTTCAAACACGAATTAAAAACAAATAAAAGCTTTAGCTGACGAACTAAATTTATACAACAATTCTACTGTTATTTCTGTTAACTAGACCGATTATAACTGTTTAAAAAATTTCATTTAGAACAATGGAGGTTTGGAATAATTTCTTACTTTAATAAAATGCTTAAGAGCTGAAGGAATAATTAACACGTGAGGTGCAGTATCAATATTTCCAAATTGCTCCAAAAGACGATAATCAATCGTTAAATCATCAACTGGAGGATACAGGGGATAAAAGCTGCGATAATTTAATATGTATTCTACGAGACGCTGAAAACGGTCGCCTCCTTGCGGCCTAAAACATAATAATTAAAAAAAATGGATCATTTGAATTCATAACACTTACCAGTGCACCTCTTGTTTTCCTAAGTGAAACAAAACATCGGTCGTTGTTGTTCCAATTATAATACCATTAATATCTAATAAACAAGGGTCTGAGACGCAAATTAAATTCTGGTAACTTAGACTCAATTTGTATGGTACTGTTGGATAAATGATCGAATGATGAGGATCTCTTGAGGATGGAACCAACACTACTTGTATATCTGTGCTAAATATACAAATCAGTTAAGAAACAATGAACTAGATGATTATAATCTTCAATCTTGATCTTAAAGTAGTATTAAATCTTTACAGAAACCTTAACCATGTATTAGTTAGGTAAGTTAATCATTTCGTAAACTGCATATTGACTTTATGAAACACCTTTAGCTTATAAAAGCCAGGTGGTGAAGTACGCAGAGTCGTTGGTTTTCATTAACGAATGATAATGATGTTACTAAAAATAGAGGGTACTGATGAAGGGTGCGTCAAAAATGAATCCGTCTGCCCTGACTTGGTTTCTTAAGCTAATTGGGTTTCTCATAAGGTAAATATGCAGTTTTCGAAATGATTAAAGTTCTTTATCATCTCGTTTGTGGAGATGGGTTAGCACGTTCTAATGGTTCATCTGACTTAAGATGTCATTTTATCAAGCTGCCATTTATGTTCGTAGATCTCTATAATCATGGATTTGTGTACATTATATAGAGAATTTTCAAATTAGTATAAACAAGCCAGGTGGTGAAGTATGCAGAATCGTTGGATTCATTAAAGAATGGCAGTGATGCTATGGAAAGTACAGGGTACTGAGGAAGGCTACAACATATGCCAGAAATGGATTCATCTGCCATGGCCTGGTTTTTTAAAGCTAATTGAGTACATAAAGACAATATGCAGTTTTCGAAATGATTAGCTTATCTAATTAATAAATAATAGTTATTTACTGTTTTAAAGTAATAATGTATATACATACATTATCTTAATGATGAGTTTGTGAAAACTTATGTTGTAATCAATTTTGTCTAAAGCCCGTAAAAATTACATGAACTTCCTTGTTATTGTGTAACTAATGTCTTTGACACAGTTTCCGTAAATATAGTCAAATCAGTGCTCGTCAATCTTCCAAGAAAAAATCAATGAGGCTTTGTAGAAATGAGGACTTGAGAGAAGAATTTATATAAATGCAGCTTTGAAATACATGAGATCTGTTGGATACTTAAGTTATAATGAAGTATGTTGTTAACTCGGGGAAAGTGTACACTTTTATAACTAGATTAAACAGTGTAGTTAAAAGTATGCAGAACTGAGCACTTTAGAAAAAATTGGTCATGTTTGCGGTATATTGATTTTAGATTCCATATTAAGATCGTGATAGCAAGGATACTAACGATTAGTTTTTGTACGTCACATAAAAAACAATTCATTGGTGAGCAGGAATACAAGAATTGGAAACGAGACATGACTAATGCAACATACGTAGTCAAGGCAGCCATCGTAGCAATGACGTCTGTCATTTTATTTGCACATATAACTTTTTTTTCACGTGAAATTTCTCCAAAATATTATAATTTTGGAAATTGTCTTTGTTGGATTAATGTGACAGGATATTTGAAGAACGGGGTGTGAAATAACAGAAAGCACTTAAAGTTTTTAGTAAATAGTTAAATACCATTAAAATTTAATCAGTTGGAAGAATTTTTAGTTCGTTATTTACTACTTTTAAAATCATGTCACTTTAATTTCAACCCTCACGCGGTCATTTTCAGCGCGAGACTGCTTAATCATGGAGAAATTTGAAGTGTGGATTTCACCATAAATTAACTGTAAATTTCGTCATGAACAAGCAGCCTGTATTGCCTGAAAGAGTTGGAACTATAGGTACAATCATTGAGTAAGTACAAAAATAGAGGTATAAAAGGATAGGAAAAACCCGACGACGTACGAAAATGATGCCCTCTCAATTGTTATGGACTTCTTTAGAACTTCTTAAACTAATCTTGAGCAGTTGGGACTATTGTTTAGCCAGGATACAAACTAATACAGCTAAACAAGAGCGGAACTTTATTTTAATTCATTTTCATTTGTGTGTGTGTTATATTGCCATTGTTGTCGGTTGTAGAATGCAGGAAATTGTAATAATATCAATAAGATAAAAGAGGATAGATATATAGCTATATATGGATGTGTAGAGTCGTAAATGTAGTTTTTATTCAACGCAATATTTGTGTTATTAAATAGGTTGATTTCACAACGGCATTCTTTAGATAAAAGATTTTTGCCGAATATATTCTGTGGTCGTGTTTAGTTCTGAGGGGAATCCTATAGTTTGTTTACTCTGATTTATGAACAAGTTGATTTGATTTTATCTAATAGTTTTTTTTAGTATATAAAAAAAATCTAATAGTACATATTTTGTTTTAAAAATAAAAACGATATACAGATTGACATTTTTTCGAAATAAATTCAAAATAATCTCCAGGATGGTTCTTATAAATCCATATACTATTTATAGTATTTACACATTTATTAAAAACAGGGAATATGTAATATAATAGTACCGATTTTTGCAAGGGTAACAGGAACTATACATATACGAAAAGAAAATAAGAAGCAATGTTAATAGATTAAAAATCTATAAAAAAATTGATATCCCGTGTTTGTATATTTCTATGAACTGTTAGCCCAGTTGAATTTATGCGGTGAACATTGGTGACTCGAAAGTGTCTCCTAGTAGTAGCAGCGGTAATAGCAACAAAGAAAAGGAAAAAAAATCGTACAAAATGGTCCAATAATTGGTTTTTGAAACGAAACTCGATTTATCATGTCAACCTATTATCAGAAAAAGTTTGAATCAAGAGTCTGGGATAATATTTACGTATAAACGAAGCCACCTATTTGGAATTGTTGCAACTAGTAATACCGCTAGTAGATTATCAAAATACATATTTAAAGGAAGCAGTAAACCGTCTTGAGCATTACCCACTTTGGGGGCCGACATTTTATTTTTACCGGACCCCTCCCTGCTCCACAAGAAATATACAGTTGGCCAACAGAGTAAACTATTTATTTACAAATCTTTTCAAAATAGACAGTTTGACCGGGCCCTAGATATTTCTCTCTTTTGTCTATGCGATGATACTGTCCTGGTTTTGAGAGACTTACTAAGTCTATTTACTAAGTCTTCATATACGATATTCTTCATATGCCGGCTGTGGTAATCTTTTGGTTCTGCAGACATTGATAATTTTTGTACAAATAATAAAATCGTTATGCGGTCGCAGTGCGTCTATGCAGTATGTACTGAATGAACGAACAGTACACACATTGCAATTCAGGAATATACACTCTTGTCTGTACGTTCAAAATATCTAACCAAATCAGATTTTGCGCGAAGACGAAACCGTACCTTCTTTTTCTCCACGCACTGCATGTTTAGCACACATGAATAGGTCGGTGCGGACCAATATGAAATCTGTAGGCGCCTTAAGGCAACTTTCAAATGTTTTTTTTTTGTTTGAGGACGGAGAGGCAGAAGAGGTTTGGTCTCTGGATAACTTTCTAACCTGACTTCCATTTCTAAGAATGCCCGATCTCACAGCTATTACATTACTGTATAAGTCTAGTCGTAAGTGTATCAAATCTGGTTGTAAGTCTAGGTGTTCCAAAGTTATGCTGGTATTTACATCCATAGACAGCTACACAAATGCGAAATGGTTGTCAATTCACGGAAAAGACAATTCATCTAACGGACACTACACGGAAGAACAGTTCAATGAATGTACATATGTGATATAATTAAGATATTAAAATCACATGGCAACTCTGTATAATTTAGATAGACAGATTTGACAATGTCAGGGGCCTCCTTCCAGAGGTCAGATCACGTCAGGTCAACATTTTGGTAATTAAGCGTATTAAGTGACTAGTAAAAGGAATTACGGCTTTTATTAAGGATAACTAAACAAAACAGTATAATTCACCGAATAGTAATTTGATTTTATATTTATTATTTCAGAATCAAATTATAAATAATTGAATTCTACTAACTACACTTTAGCACTTTCAACCCACATCCGTGATCATTCTTAATTACCTACGAAGAGTAAACACATCGTTACTTAATCCATCTTAAAATTTCAAATGTTATTTAATTATATTGACTAGGTACCTGACCAGGTATATTGACCCTACGAAGAGCTCATAATTACCTACGAAGAGGTACATGAGGTATGTACAACTAGCAGTATAAATTATAAAATTTCAGTTTAAATTTCACCGTTCAACATGCAACACGTTAATAGTGAGAAGGATGTTCCAAAATTGAACCTCCGCGGTTATTTGTTCGTGAAAGATAAAGTTGTCGATTCCAAAATATATTGGAAACGTGAACATTACTACAAAATTAAATGTCGTGTTAGAGTGATTACCGAAGCTGAGGTAGTAATTAAAGAAAGTTCCAAACACAATCGTAGTGCCAATGCAGCAAATGTAGAAGTAGTGACAGCTATAAATGAAATAAAACGTACTGCTAATGAAACAGAGGCCACACCGCATGTGATTATTTCAAGAATTTCTAAAGACCTTAGTAAAGTTCTTTCACTTTCCT
>WYDF02111456.1:0-10376 GCA_009867245.2 Adranes taylori
ATCTAGGTCAGTTCGGCCATGAGAAACGCCAAGCAGACTGAAAAACACAATTTGGTGGCCAAACATTGGAAAACAGTTGAAGAAAAAATTTAAAAATGTGAAAAATGCATAAAAATCAAAATGTGAATAATAAAGCTTTAATATCAAAGGAAATAAATGCCAGAAAACCCTTGGGAATGAAGAGGACTAGATATTTGTGAATCAAAGATTCGAATTATCAAGACAAAACCATCAACACACGCTACAATACCATCAACACATGAAACTGTTTTAGAATTACGGACACTCATATACATACCTTATAAGACATTAAAAATTCAAGAAGAAAATGAAATAATGTATCATTATAGTGAGTTATATCTTGTGTACTTGTCCTCTGTTCTTTGTTGTGTTTGAAAATCTCCAGGTATCGAGGTTACAGAAAAATGTTCCGACACATTCACCATTCACCAGCAAACTTAAGTAAAAATATTAGTGTGCGAAAATCTCCATACAACTTAAGAAAAATGTTTTATGTAGACATGTTTCGAGGAAACAAACACCCCTTCAGCAAAATTTAAAATATAAAAATAAAACTTTTAGTTGAATAGAGTGAGCAAAAATAAATTATCTTCATCTATGTGCGCATATTTGACGTGCATTATGTTAAGAATTTAAAATTTCTAAAAATTAAAACATGATATAGCTTGCTGTAGTTGAACGGACAATATAAATATAACCTACATATATTCATTTTTGCCTACTCTTAAATCACCTCATATAATTTATTCACAATATAAATATAAAGTATATATATTTATTTTTACATACTCTTTAATCACCTAAAATATTAAAAGGTGGTGATGGTAATTCTGGTTCCACGCTCGGAACGCGATGGACCGTTTCGTTCTGAAAAGATACCGCGATAAAGTAACGTGTTCGTTCCGTTTAAAACTATAAATATACGCCTTACATACACGTCAAGTATTCAATTATCTTTATTAATCAAAAAATATTAGAAAACCATAATTTTTGATCCAACGTTTGTTGCAAGTAATATTTTAAAGACTAACATTTTGTAATAAATAGTCATGAAGGTTATTAATAATTCCCAGTTTTAATAAAATGTGTCAGCAAAATTCACATTTCGTAATTTCACATTAAAATTTCGTAACTATATAGAAACCGATTAATGAATTTCATGTTTATGCAACTTATATTTATATATAATTTAATAATCTATTTTTAGGAATAGTGTCGTAAGTTTTTGTACTAAACTATTTATTATATCAATAATAATTTTGTTTTGTATATTTATTTAGTATTAGTATTCTTAAAGCAGACAACGTCCACTGGTAATGAGTTTCATTGTCTACTATTCTATTAGTGCTTCCTTGGATTGTCTCGACAGAATTCGGTACTTAGTTTGTGGCTATGGCCACACAAGTGGAATTTTGTGTTCTTAACATGCCCTCCAAGTTACAGCTGTAGTGCCCGTTTAATATTTTATAGGTTTCGATCAGGTCTCCGCGACTTCTTCGCTCCACTAGAGACGGAAGCTTCAGGAACGCTAATCTCTCTTCATAAGATAGATTCCTAATCTTAGCCGGCAATTAGTAACTCTTCTCTGTACACGTTCCAATGACTCGATGTCTTTCATGAAATATGGATTCCAGAATCAGATGACCATATTCCAATAAAGGACGAGTGTATGATTTGTAAATAATAAAGGCACTTGCTGATAAATTTGGAAATACCTTCTTCGTTATATACAATAAAGAGTTTGCTTTTTTACTACCCCATTTAATGCTCATCCATTTTAAGTTTGTGCTTATTGTAATACCAAGATCCTTCTGCGAAGCTATTGCTCTCATCGCTTTATTGTGAGTAATATTTTCCAGGGTTTGCCGCACCCATATGAAAACCATACATTTACCTGCGTTCAATGACATGATGTAGCACAGAAATAGCAGGGGTCCAAGAACAGAACCCTGCGGCAGAACCATGGTATAACAGAACCAGTAAGGGTGCTGTACTCTGAAGAGTAACTGCCCTCTACCCGTACTCGGTAGGTACGATCTGATAAGAAGCTTCGGATCAATGTGATTTCCATTGCACCTAGCTTGTATAGTAATCGTTTCGTCGGCACTTTGTCGAACGCCTTTTCGAAATCCAGATATAAGATATCCAGGGATTCACCTTGTCATATTTACTAGTGTACTCGCCCAGTGCTACAAGCAGGTTGCTATTGACCAATTGCCCGGTGAGGCATCTATGTTCCAAGAGTGCCGTTTCAAGTAGGCACGTGGTCATGTCTACAGCTACTATTCTCTCCATGCATTTGCATAGTATAGTATAGAGGTTAGGCTAATAGTGGCTTGTACTTCGCTCCTTTAGCTTTATCATCCTTCTTGTAGACAGGGATAATTCTGGCCTTTCCAATCATTGAAAACTGGAACTCGGGGCAAAGAGTCGACCATTACTTCGGATATCGCAAGGCAAACCGCCTTGTACATTTTTTGGAGAATCACGGCTGGTATGTTGTCAGGTCCCGGGCTGGTATTTGCTTTAAGGTTGTACTAAATTTTCTGCAGCCTTGCAGGTTGTATATATATATATACAGAATCAATGTGATTTGCCATTCTCGGTAGGTATGTCAGGAGACCTATGTTTCCCGAGAGTAAACACTATGGAATTATTTTGCAAATTCTTCTGCTATTAATGTGTTATTAGCAGTTGGTTTAGATTGATTGTAGACATATAATGATATTGATCTCACTTTGAAGCTTAGGGTGCTTGAGACTTAATTGAAAAACTTCTTCCTATTGTTAAGAATTGATTTCTTGTACTTTTCTTTTTCTCGCCTAATTTGTGACGTAACCTCATTGCATAGGTTTCTATATGCCGCATACGCCTTGGCTGACTTCACTGCTTTGCAATGGCCCCAAGTGTATCTTTTAGCGTGTGTTTATATACATTTTTCAGGCACAAATAGCTCTATTGCACGTTTTAGACCATTCGCCAGTTTTGGGTAGCTATCTAGCTCAAAACTAGACAGAAAGTTGCAGATGTTATCATAATTAGCTTTGTTGAAGTTGCGAATCCGCTTGGTTTTGCTATAGATTTTTTTCTAACAAACAACTTGCACGTTGGCCTCAATTCTGCAATGGTCACTTTTCGCTATTGACGATTTTATTTCTACAGGGTGGCGCAAAATGAACGTTATGGTGATTCTTTATTATTTATATTTTTTATTTATATATTTTTATTTTATTTCAGAATTTTGTAAAGAAGACTTGGGCAATTTGAAATGGAGCAATCACAATCGAGCAACGAACCAAAATCGTTGAACTGTATTTTGAAAATCAACGTTCCAATGTTTCAACTCTACGTGTATATCGTCGATATTTTAATGTGCGGATTAGACCCTCAGCGCCAACAATAAAGCGTCTGGTTGCAAATTTTCGACAGCAAGGAATATTCCTGATGCTGGATGAAAATAATGAACGTGTGCGGGACACAGGGAAGTCCAAAAATGTCAGTAAGGCAAAGTTTGATCCAAATAGGGCTATCACGAAGATCGCTTCAGAGAATTTTACGTACATTACAGATGTTCCCATATTAAATTAAGCTGGTGCAAGAATGAAAGCCGACAGACTACTGGCCACGCCTTGATTATGCCATTTATTTTCGGCAAAAAGCAGAAGAAAATCCTGATTTCATTCACAATTTGATGAGTGACGAAGCCCATTTCCAATTAAATGGATTCGTATACAAGCAAAACTGCAGGATATGGGCTACGGAGAATCCAAGAGCAGTTCATCAGCGACAATTACACCCACTTAGGTATGGTGTACCATCGTTTGAAAGGATCGTTGGCCGATATTTCTTTGAAAATGAAGATGGTGTAGCTGTTTCAATCAATGGTGCCTAATATGGGACGATGTGTTTAAAAAATGTTAAAGGACAGCTGTGGAAAACCATCCAACCCTGTAGTTCCAACAAGATGGAGCCACATCAAGGGAATCAATGGCTCTGTTAAGGAATATCTTTGGCGAACGCATTACTTCGCGCAGAAGCGAGTTCAATTAGCCTCCGCGATCACCCGATTTAACAGCTCCTGTTTCCCGCACCCGATTTAACCTAATTGTTTCCTTGGGGGACATTTGAAGGAACGAGTGTACGTCAAGAAATCCAGAACCATCCATCCTTCAATTAAAAAACAACATTCGCAATGAAATCGAGGCAATAACCCCTAAAAGTTTGAGAAAGTTTATGGAAAATGTTTTAGACAGAGCACATATGTGTAAAGTGGAAAATGGGCGCCACTTGCAGGATGTCGTTTTTCACAGCTGTTGTTGTACTTCTGTTATTAGTTTGCTGTCATTCGTGAATAGCAGGTCCAGTAACGATGGATTATTTTCAGCACAGTACCTAGTTGGTTCTTTTACTAGCTGACACAAATGGCTATTTGAGTATGCAGGGAAAAAATATTCTGCTGACTCATTGCTTAAAGTGATCATGTTCTACTGCCAGTTTATGTGCGGTAGATTAAACTCGCCAAAGACAATGGCATTATTATGCTCTGAGAAATTGAAGATTTTATCCGTCAATGGTTTATCGAGGTTTGGTGGGTCGTTAGGTGTCTTATACACACACATTAAGTTTAATTCAATTTGACTCTATTTAACCTTGACCGTCAGTACTTCGCTCGAGCCCTCACTTAGATCATCAGAATTTATTATATTGAGCTCATTGCCTTTAAGTTCCTTTATAAGGTATATGCATACACTTCCTCTCTTGTTACTCCGATATGCTCTAGTAAAGAGATGTAGTTCGGAAGATTTAACATACTATCAGGTATGTCAGAATTTAACCATGTCTCCGATATCAAGATTTTGCGGTACAGTGACTGATATTACGGATAAGAATTCATTAAACTTTTCCGTCAAGGAAGCGATATTAGTATAAATCAGCTATACATTGGTCATTTCGTGAGGTTGGTTTAGCCTTATTTTGCTTATGTGTAACATGGCTGTGCTCATTGGCTGCCTTATCAATTTGATAGTCATCTTTTTGCCTTGTTCTATTTAATGTACTCGGATATTCCTTTGCTGGTTTTGTAATTGAAAATCCGATTGTTCATTGTGATGAAGTTTATTGAAATTTAATTTTCCAAAGCGAACACCCCTCGACCAGAATCCTGATTTGTATAGTCTACTTTTATATTGGATTTAAACTAAAAATACTATTTTATATTTCATATATTAAGTATATATTTTTTCAAATTTTATTTATAATAAAATCTATGCGTCACTAATAAATATTGTTTGTATTAACATCATTTCCAAATGTTTACTATTTATTCTACAATTCAATTAATTTTCAAATTCATGGAAGAAACTAAAGTTTGAAAAATTACCTAGAAGAGCAAATTAATTGCTTATTTAAACGACGATTTGTAAGTTATAACTTGCCTCTTAATAAATCAAAAAGATTTATTATATTTATCAACGTTCAACTCAACAACGCACCGCAATAATTACTATTCTCGGAATCGTTAGATCATTTGTACATGTAGTTCTGTTAGAAAAGGGTATTGCATAAAGTTATCCTCGCTTTGCATCCGACGCGGTATCGATATTCATCCATACTTTTGTTTCTTGTTGTTGATTTAGTTCGTTCATTTTTGTTTGTTCATTTCAACTGGAACTGGCTCAACGCATAGAACAATGAACCATGCAACTGCTCTCGGCCAATGCATTGCGCAGTAAACGGAATAAGTGTGTTGACTATGTGTGCTGCGTGGAAATGTGCTGCTTCCACGAAGGGAGCAAACTATGCTAGTGCGTTTGAAGCAGAAACTTTTTTCTATTTATTATTAAGTTAGTTTTCAAATGAACTATCGAAAAAGAGATGGCGGAAATTTATAAAAAATAATTCATTGACTCGATATATTATATGTTCCAATTGAAGCAAGCTACTTCCCAATCACATCGCGTTCCAAACATATACCATGATAAAAAAACGTTAAGGCATGACACATTAAGAGGGTTAGTTCTAACAAAGGGCCGACTATATCTTCGAAACATGTCAATATAAAACATATAAGATCAGAAGTTTTTGTTAAATTATATGGAGTGTTTAGAATAGTAATTTTTTATGATACCAACATAATAGCTCTAATTCTGAATCAATCGCTCTGATATCAACAGAATTTTTCTAATTCAAATATGAAGAAAATGTGATAGAAAATGTAAACAAAATAACAATACAGAAAAATATTCTAGAATGAACTGCTGTTATTAAAAATTATGACTGCGGACTACAACTAGTGAATTTTGTTATTAGAAATCTATACTTATGTTTATAAAGGAAAACAAGTTATACAAGTAATAATGAGCCTTCCTATCATATGTAGGTACGTACAAATCGCTGCAATCATCATGAATCAGGATGTTTTTAAACACTTATAAATTTTCAGTTATAGATGAAATATCAAATTAAGTTATAAATAGCATATCTGTTATTACTGTAAAATCCATAAAAAAAAAACAAACAGTTTGGAAAATATTTAAAATTTAGCTAAAAACAATAACGACTTAAATACTTACTTCTCTTTGGGAGTGTGATCTTTTGGATCTGAAGTCCACGTATTAGCTTTTTCTTTCACAGGTCTTTTATCCGCTTCAAGAACTTCACCAATTTTATATTTAGTCATCAATTCCCTAGCATCTGTGGAATGTCCTACATCTTCAAAGGCTTCACTTCCATCCTTTCCGGCCTGTTCTAATAAAACTTCTTCACCTCCCGGATGCTGGAATAATATTTAAGATATTTGTAAAAATTATATACCTACTAAGAATTATTCTGATTATGAGTAAAAAATGCTACTTTTTATTTTGAAGTACAACATATTATTTTAAGTAATAGGTACGTAATACCAACAAGGAACAATGTATAATTACAACAAACGTATTAAAAAGCGGCTAGTTCATGATCTATATGAACCATTTCAGCCATTATTATAAGAAATCATCAGCACCTTCTGTATTAGGAGCATCAGTGTCGCAATGCAAAGGTGAACAAAGAAGTTAACTTTAGGAGAGACAGTAGGAAAGGAAAGTATGCATCATGAGTTGAATAAAAACAGGCAAACACTTATTGACTTCGCCATGGGAAATCCAATGGTAGTGAACTACGTGGTTCCAAAGGAAGAATATAACGAAAGCCATATGGTGTTCGCCAGGTGGGACCACATTCAATCAAATTGACCCGGTAGTAATTGATAAGAGACACACATCTGATATCATTGAGGTTGAAAGTTGTAGGGGAGCTGACTGTGATTCGGATCATTATATGGTGAGTGAAATACAGACAACGAATTGCGATCTATAAAGCTGGTGGGAAGAGCAAAGTTTCAAGAAGTTACAACAAGAAGTTACAATGTCGCTAAGTTAAAATAAAAGGAAATTGCACAGAAATATGAATCTGAACTGCAGAAGCCTAAACAAAGCTAGGGTGTAGAAAGTATTGAAGAAAAGTGGTGTACGATGAGGGAGACTCTATAAGAAACTGCTGAAGTTTTAGGGATGGGAGAAAGGGTGCAAATACCAGGATGGTTTCATAAAAATTAGAAATAGGTAATTATGGAGAGAAATAAGGTGAGGAAGAAAATGATAAGTAGGACAACAAAAAGCTTCTCTTAAAAAACTGTCAGCTGGCTCATCTGCAGTTTCGGAATTTCAATATAAATGGAAGAAACGTTTTCTAGGAAGGATTGACCTCAGGTCAAATAAAGTCAAACGAAACTGGTATTAACTTTCGAATGCTAAAATCTTAGCAACAAAACTGCTCCTGGATTAAAAAAAAGTGGAGTCACAAGTCTGGCTGCCTGGAATGCTTCTGGTTTTTTGAAACTAAAGCACCTGATTATTGGAAAGTCTAAAAACCCAGAAGCCTTTAAAAATATCAAAGTCATCTGTCTTCCAACAATGTACTGGAACAAAAGAGGTGCATAGATGGATAGCATGATTTTTAGTGACTCGTTTTTTAAAGAATTTGTTCCTGTCACTGAAGCATTTTTGAAAAAATAAGCTCCTCAGGTTAACTATTTTATTATTGGAAAATGCGGCATCTCACTCAGAAGCCAAAGATCTGTGCAGTGGTGATATTACAGCTATATTCCTACCCCCTTATATGACATGGCTTAAACAACCCCTAGACTAAGGGGTTCTAGAAACGATGAAGAGAAATTACCGGCGAAGGCTTCTCCAGATATAGACAGTAAAATTAGACAAATGATTGACTGTTAAGGAAGCCTTAACACAAGTCACATTCAAAGATGTAGCATGCTGGATTGCTACAGCGCGGGCAATGTGAAAACTACCACCATTCAACAGTAATGGAAACATTTATTTAGCTTGGATGGACCCCCTAAAAAAGTAATAGAACAGGGGAATGTGTGCGAATTAGTTCAACAGCGAAGACATTCGTGATTGGTGCAATGAAGATGTCCATATGAAGGTTACCGATGAGGAACAGAAACTCAGACAGTAGTCCTAAAAATAGATTATTAAATACATATAGGTTACTTAAATATTTATTGAATTCATTGATTTGTTTCTAGATGGTGAAGAATTTTTTTAATTCTCAGATATAAGAAGATTAGATATAATGAAAGTGGAAAAATGAAGATATTTTAATTGTGAAGTTTCTGATACGTATTTAATAAAAAACACGAAAAATTGATAGTTTTCACAAATTTAATATTATTTATGACAAAATCTTAGTGTTTAGAACATTACTTGTTAGAAGCATTGGATAAAAAATTATGATTTCCTAATATTTATTTGATTAAAATTAAAAAGCTAAATTAAATTTACAAAAAGCAATAAAATGGAATTTATTGAATGAATATGTAAACCTAATATTTTCTTTAAACAATTTTAACTTAGAATTGAATTAAATAAAAGTATTCAAGAGTTCAGAAGCTGGTTAATGATATGATTATTCTCAGAAGAGATGGGTTTATTTAATAAGGGTCTTGAACGAAATGGTAATTGAATTCTCCTTTTTTGTTGGCTCCTAACTAGAACTCAATGTAATTACTATGGAGTATCTATGATCGACGTGGTTTGAAGTGAAACGCACGGTTCTAATGCTAACTTGAAAATTTAGTTTATTAAGCTAACTGGTCGTTTTTATGTACTATATCTAAGGTTATTATAATAAGTCATCTCGTTTATTAAAGCTAACCAGTCGTTTTTATATACTATATCTAAGGTTATTACAATACGTCATTTAGGTAATTAATTTGGTAGCATATGACATTGAAATAAGCACGCATTGGCGGGCATTGTTTCTAATTGTTTTTAAATAATATTTGGATTTATTCAATAATCGTATTACTCAATTAAAACATGCTTAGTTAACGCTATTGGTTTGTTTTTAGCTTCTCTTATTTAATCAATAGCGCAGAATACCAAACGAAAACAAAAGAGGCAGATAGAGTCTGTAGAAAAAAGAAGTTCTATAAAAGAATACAGGTACTGAATAAAGGCGTTCAAACTTCGAACGGTGTTCTGCAGAGATAAAGAAGAAAATTTTATAGGAGGGGAAAAACAGATTCTAAACCGATGGGCTGAATACTTCAGTGAGCTGCTGAATACTACTGCGGTGATTGTATTGCCAGAACAAGATGAAACAGAAACGGTCAGCCATGGCACAGTACAAGTTGTGATCCAATGCCTGTACCTGCACCGAAGGTAGAAGAAGTTAGGTTGAAATTAAGCATAAAACTATATATTTCTACGCCTGGAAGGTTGAGAAACTTGATCGACGCAAAAAAAAGTTGAGAAACTCAGATCTAGATGATGTCCTTGTAATAATAACTAATTCACTATTTAAACATTCAGGAGATGTTTATAGATATGAACTTTTCACCCTATAAAAGCTTTTAAAAATCAAATTGCTTTTATTGCAATAAAACCTGGAGAAAATTTTACCTGGAACAGATTATGGTTTAGTTAGACTCACCAATAATGAATAATCGAATTCAATTTAAAATTGAAAACACAACTTAGAAATAAACCTATAAAACATACCAATATTAAATGATGAATATTGGAAGAGAGTGATTGGAAGAAAAGTGGCAAAAAAAAATTTACGGCCCTGTTAGAATTTTTTAGAAAATGTTAGATCGGCCCTGATAGTATCTAGTTACTTTTATTATGAATCTAGTTCCAAGCAATTTTAAATTTTCTTGTTTATCGTAAAAACCGCTGAAGATAAGTATAAGGATCGACAAGTATACTTATGGATCAGTGGCGTAACTATACCGTTCGAGGCCCGTGGCAAATTCATCGGATGGGCCCCCTCCCCCCAATATAAAGAAG
>WYDF02111467.1:0-10376 GCA_009867245.2 Adranes taylori
ATTGTTGTCTCATCCTCCATATAGTCCTGATTTAAGTCCTAACGACTTCTTTACTTTCCCAAAAATAAAAAATCGACCACGTGGCAAACGATTTTCCTCTCGAGAAGATGCAGTAGAAGCGTTTCAAAATTAGTTTTGAAGTGTACCATCTTCTGATTGGAAAAAATTCTTTGGTGATTGGTTTATTCGCATGAAAAAGTGTATAGAATGTAAACCAATAAAGTATTATTTTATTTCTAGATGTTTTCGTCTTCTTCTAACCCGAAATTTTAACAGCAGCAGCCCTCGTAAGCAATAATCAGTTGTGGTCGTGTAAGTCAGAAATTGTTTGTCAACGTAGGCTAATATTTTGTTGGTATCAATATAATATTTTTTACGATTCAATACACTTTGTCACATGTAATAGATAGCGGATAAGGTTTTAGTGATCACTGTGAACTATTATGTGTGCAAAGTTTTTCTCAACCTTGATGGGTTTAAGGAATATTATTGTAACTAACAAGTTTCCATGAGTCTCGTGAATCAAAAAGGAAAAAGTTAAAAAGGCAATTGATAAGGACTGAAAAAATAAAATTAGGTCCACAGTTTTTTGTTTTTCGCTTTTGCTACAATAACATAAGATGTGTATAAGTCGGTTTGCAATAGTTCAGTATATTTTGTTCAACTCACAGTATATGTTACATATTTTTTTTAAGTTAATGTAATTGTTGGTTTTTTAGTCCTGAAGATGACCTCGAAGAGGGGTCAAAACGTCGACTGATGTAATCAATTTCGAACATAATAGACGCAGAGTGTCCAAAATCCGATGAGTTTTATTTCATTAAAAGCTATATTAAATTAAACTTTAATTTTTCCTTTTCATGTCTATAATTAGCGTTTCTAATTTCAAGTTTTGAATTCTTGGTTTTCATTTTAAGCATCTAGAAAATCTCTGGTTTATGAGTTTTATTAACGGTGCATAATTTAGCTATATCACAATAGCTTATATATGTTCGCACCGAATAAATCTCATTATTCTAATTTGTGTGAACGTAATTTTAATTGCAAAATTGAATAATGTGAATCATATGACAAGATCTTGTTTCGCCGTTTCGCGGTCTAATCAGGCATGAGTGGTAACTATTTCAATTCAATTTGCCGTGTCTCAGTCTTTTAAGTCTACTATAGTCGCTTTAAAACGTGTATTTTGGTGATTGTATTGTTAGTCAAACTGAATTGTAACTATTTCAAACTGAAGAGATTTAATTCTTCTTTAATATTTCATAAAAGTGCAAGAACGATGGCTTGTATACATTTTGTACACGTACGTACACATCATTTAACTGGTAAATCCGACCAACTTGCCATCAATTGCAATGCTTGTAACTTTTGTTATCATAACCGTCTCCTAACGGTACAATGACAAAAATACACGCTTTTTAGCGACTGTAATAGACACAAAAGACTTGTTTGGCGCTATCATCAGTCTCATGACTGCAAGTTTTTGCTTTAATCACTAATAAGATAATCCACGTTATAAAATCTCGCACTTTATTAATAGTTTACACAAATTACTTTTATAAACAAATTAGTCTTGTGACGACGTGAAGTACAAAACACATGGTGATTGAATGCATTTCAAATGCATTTGCTGACATCGTAGTGACATCTTTTGGTGAATTACATAAATTAATTACTTTCTCAACCTAAGGAACTATACTGTTCCCAGATTAATTTATTTTCATACTAGGTATGACATCTAAAAGTTCCGTCCCATTAATGGAACAATGGCGCCTAATGGGTTAAGTAGCATATAAAAAACATGAAAAAGCAAAAACTGTAATGATCGGGGGTACTGATTTTAACGTCATTTTGTGACTTACGGAAAATCCACATGCTAGCACACGTCAAATTTCTCGAGACCAGAAGATCACTCAAATGTTCGCCCAAAAAAGTTTCATCTTTACCACATACAGTTTCATCAAGAGCTACTTGAGGATGTTTTTCCACGTAGAGTTGCTTTCTGTGAATGACCTCAACAACAAATCCATCATCAAGCAGATTTTTTTGATTTTGTGTTGCTTGGAGACGAAGCTACTTTTCATAAAAATGGAATTGTTAACACGCATAATTTTCATTACTATTCCTCAACTAATCCACATTTGATAACAACTCACAACAAGAAAAAGTGGTCTTTGATTGTTTGGAATGGCATAATTGGAAACCATATGTATTTGGCCACATTTCTTTAATGGACACGTGACTTGTCAGATTTATCTAGGTTTCTTAAAAAATCATCTTCCGTTACTGCTGGAAAATGTTCCCCATAATATTCGCCAAGAAATGCGGTTTTCACACGATGGACCTCCAGTGCATCGCACTAGATTAATTCATAATAATCTTAACACCCATTTCCCTGAAAGGTGGACAGGAAGAGGAGCACTAATTGCATGGCCCGGTCGATCACCAAGATTTTTCATGTGGGGTTGTGTAGAAATTTGGTTTATCAAATACAATTAGTGCGCCAAGTACAGAAGATGTAAGTAAATCCTTTGAAAAACGACTATATTCTTGTATTTATGCTTCAGGTGGACATTTGGAAATCAATTGTAAAAATAGTTTATCCTGATAATTTTTTATTATGGCTATTTAGATATTTTCATATTTATTTGGATATTTTTTTATTATGGACGATTGGATATTCTTAGATTAGAAATATTTTTATGAACTATATTTTGTTTAAGCCTATAACTATATAAATATTATAGTTATTATAGAACCATAGAAATTTATTTTAATTTGTCTGTCTCTAAAAGTTACGTTTTCTCAATTGCGAATATCTTAGAAACTAATAATTTTAGGTATAGGAAATGCTTAATGAAACTGAAAAAAATTAAATATTCTTCAATTTCATAATATAAAATATAGGGTTGACTTTCATTAAAAACACCTGAAAATAAGTGAAATAGTTAATAGCTTTTAGTATGGAATATACAGGAATATACTTGTACGTGGCCGCACCTAGGTATCTTGGTGCCGGGGTGCCAGACAAAATTTGACGTCCCTAAAAAGCCAAAGTTAAAGACAATTAGTATTTCCACTCAATTAAAGTTCATTGAACCCATTAAGAATTGTCTGCTGAAGCTAAGAAGCCATAAAAAGAAAACGTCATGAAGGAATTTCCAAAATAGCTTTCTAGGATACATATACATGTGCAATTTTATTTTCGATCTGCGTTTGTGTAAAGAGAAGCTCTAACACTTGCATCGAGTTTTTGTTGCCCTCAATGAACGCACGTGTCCGCGGAAACGATCATAATTTACTTTAAATCCTTGGACATTCATTTCCTTCTCTTCGAGCAAAATAACAACAAAAAAAACAGGTCATCGGGTGCAAGCGTTGTTTGTCCTGTACCAGTTGTTTCTGCCTCTTTCTTCAACTATATCTCTACGTACAATTTGCTCGTCCGATGTTCTCGCAAAGAAAATCTCTGAGGTTATACATCGCATAGTTTTACCCGTTCGATTATTATATTATTATTTAATTATCGATTTATTTATTTGATTGTTTTATTCGTTTTTCTCGTTGTTGGAGGCCTTCAACCGATAAGAAGTTCTTGTCTTTCTGGACATAACCATTGTAGAAGTAACGGGTTTTGGCATCAGAAAGATTTATTACTTTGAGACCATATATTATCGTTTCTCTATGTAGGTACATTTTAAATTTACATCGATTTCTGAAACCTCCCTACATCTTATCGTTTCATATGTCAGTATATGAAATAAAACAAAGCTAATAATGTTATACCATCTAGGTATCTTGTTGCTGGGGTGCCAGACAAAATTTGACGCCCCTAAAAAGCCAAATTGGAAGACAATTATAATTCCATTCAATTAATTGTCATCCTCCAAGTTCTGCCACCCGGGTGACGTCCACACCTTGCACCTCCGCTTGACGCGGCGCTGACCTTGCTTAGGACTTTTTGCAAAAAATCTATTTTCAATTGTACACTTTGATGTTATGCAACCTATCGTTTAAATCTCGAACTTCAAAGCAATTTAAGTAATAAATCTTTTTTCCCCAAAGCTCTATGTGTTATAGTTTCTGAGATAAAACCGCTGTACAGCCTTAGTAGGACGTCCTGTATAAACGTGTATAAATTATTTGCTACATGCATATCAGATATTGCAAGAGACGTCTCTGGAATAAAATTGGAGATTTGGTGGAAATTGCAAGTACTTCATGCCGGACTTGTTTCTAGTCACACAAAAGATGCAACATCCATTTTTATATCGTTTGATACTATATAATGTACTAACAAATCTTCAACCACAACAGGAAACGATCAGAAGTGTATGCATAGTTACCTTCGCATCGGCCGACCACTTTGAACAATGTGTCAAAAAGCCTGTCGACTGGTGTAGGTCTCACTGTCACCGTAGCCTTAACGTTTCAAAGTCTTCAGATTGCAGTGGCATGCAGTGACTGTTGTTTAAAGAAGCTATTATACCATACCACCTTAGAAGCACAAAAAGTAAAATTCCAATGAAATGGTGGAACAAATTATGAACATGTAATTCATTTGGGCGAAAATATAAAAAATAAATAGAAATTGAAAAGGTTTAAACGTTTCGAAAAAAAATGAGAAAAATGGTGATTCTGCCAGATCCATCTCTTTTACCTTTCTCTAGGCTTAGTGAAAACATACAAATTCATATGTCCAAATCGTTCGACAGGTGCTAAATGTGCTCAAGTCATGGGCTAGGGGTTTTTATTTCGAAATATTATTTACGGGATGAAACGGAGAGTCCTAGCGATTGTTACAGATATCACAAACAAATATCTTATTACAGAATATAACAACCTTCGACGACATGAATCTCGGGTGCCAGGTCAGTTTAACGTGTGACCGCACATTGGACCCGTACTCTTTAGTCCACTAGTCCTCAGCGGACTAGCACGTGAGTATTCCAGGAGTTCGTGTTCTTGTGGGCAGCTGGAAAAGATTCTTACTGTTAATTAGTGAATAAATATCAAATCAAATCAATACCGCATTAATGGCGGTCAGCAAATAAACAGTGGCGATTTTATTATATACAACACAAAATATAAGCGGTATGATACTAATAATAACAAATACACGATATGAATAACGGACAAGGTAGGCATCTTTAGGTGTCCACTATAGGTCACTAACACCCCAGCTAACGTTGGTGCCGTGCCCGCTGAGTGACTAAAACTAATCCCGGCTAACGTTAGAATTATACGTTATAACGTTAGAAAGGTTAAAATTATACACTCTAGTGGATAGAACAGAAAGAAGACCACTATCAGCCACAATAACACCCCGCTGAACGTAGGTGTTACCGCTATCGAGCAACTAAAACCAACTCGAGCAGGTTAAAATTATACGTTCCAGTGGATGGTATGAAAGGAATCACTGTAACACCCCGGATAACGTAGGTGTTGCTATTATTGAGTGGCTGGGACCAACCCCGGCTAACGTAGGTCAGACTCACACACTCCACCAGTGGTATAGAAAACAGGTTGCGGTAAGGAAGAAAGAAAAATAAAGCTATTCAAAATACAAGCGATACACAGAACAGTGTATGATATATGAAATCGCTTACCAAACGCGTCACTTTGCTTGGCTGGTTGCTCTGCTGGCTACTACTGCTGGACGTCTTGTCTTCCACTTGTCAAAATTGGAACAAACTTATTATACTAAAATTTAGGTATTTACAAGCCCAAAGCCTTCGGTGTCATTCCACCCTGTGTGGTGGCATAGAATCGTTTTCCCGGTGGCATTCACACATTACAGTAGAAACAGTCAGCTAGGCGGCAGTTAGCGACGAATGAGTCAAGGCATATCATTTTCATTCCTTACGGTATTCACAGAGCGAGCGAGCAGCACACTGCAAACATTTAAACGCGTGCCGCTAACGTACAACGCGCTTCATAGCGCTAAAACAATCTCCCTACTCTCTATATATCATTCATAGTTAGCATACATACGCTTAAACATTGATAATGTGTGTAATACACAACACAGCACAGCAAGCGACAATTGATCTCAGATATATAATATATGGTAAGCAAGCAATGCGCGGAACCCAAATATGCTCGTATCTTAAAGCAATAAAGGCGTTTAATATTATTGACTGGCTTTTCCAGTTTTACGTAATTTAATTGTTTATCTTTTTAATGTATTTCTACTGACATGCTTTGTTAAAAGTCGTGAAATGGACATGCGGCCAGTAGTTGAAAAGATTGTTTCAGGACGTTTCCAGAAAGTGGTAAACGAAACATTTTTGTACTTTTTTGAAATTTTCATTTGACGGCAAAAATTTCCGTTAATTTTAGTATGATTTTTACGATACATGTTTAGACATTTCTCTTCACTGCTCTTGAACAAGTGGATGTAGCATCATGAAATTTGGATATGTCATGCAAGACACATTGTGCTTTCGTTTATACGTAAATACAGCTTTGTACATGTTTGTTCCAAAGAAACAGGTCATTAAAAATGTTGACCTGTTGGCTTTGTGCATTACGCTCTAATATTGTATTTGACGTGGAAAGTATAACAGATGGCCACATTTTGTAAACATTCAATGGTACAATGTTTTCGTCAAAATTTTTGCTATACAAAGAGCTCTAAAGGATGTGGGCTCAAAGCAGTGAAGGGTTGAAGTACTTGGTTCACCCCTATTTTAAAAAAATCTTACATTTTGCTAATATTTATATAATTTAAACATGGAATGCATCGTTTCACGCGTTTTATAGAGAGTAAAAATTGTCCTATTTTTTAATTCTACTGTTGTTTGTGATGGTGTCTTGCCGGAAAAAGACTTTAATTCAAACCGGTTGAGCTTATTTTGGAATGGTATGGAGACGGAATACACCCTAAAAATGGTCGGCTGTGGACGCAAAAGTGGATCGATTTTTAGCAATTTGTGTTTTAATTTATAGATATTTTTATTGCACTTTGCATATTGCGCATTTAATTTAAAGTTATTTGCTTTTTAATGCTTAAAAATAATTTACTTGTAAGTCCTAGATAGTCAATGGGAAAGTGGAACGTGTGATTCTACATGAAATTTTGAATTGAATGTTTAAAACTTAAGATGTGTATATAAAACGTTATTTATAAATTTTAGAAAGCAATGCCAAAACAGGACAAAGACGATAAAGCGTCTAAGTACTTTCAATGTTGTAAATATGCTTAATAACTGCAAGTAGCTAAATGCTATATAGCAAAATATACTGATTCTATGAAGCATAAGCGACATTTATGGTTTATAAATTTTGAAGCATAAAATATTCATAAATAAAATATGACGCATAAATTTTGAGGTTCCTAAAATATTACTTGAGTTTACTTGATTTTGAATATTATTTATATTACTTTATAAGTAATATTAAAATTAATTGATTTTTAACAAAGAATATTTCGATTAAAAGCAAATAAGTCAAGAGTGAAATAATGCTTGCAGCCTACTTCGCACACATTAGTTGTTATCGGATGAACAGTCTCAAACGGAAAAGATAAATTAAAAAAATCCCTAAAATACAATTGATTAATTGTATATTATAAATAATAAGTATTATAAATAATAAATAATGTATTATAAATAATACAAAAAGTTACCATCCGGTACATAAATTTATCATTATTGAATTAATTAATTACAAAATTATTAGTGCGAGATATATATCATTTTAATTTTAATACGGATTTTTTTTATCGTCCGACTTTTCTTTATCTTAAGTTTAGATCAATTATATGCCTTAAATTTTATGCTTAAAAGTTAAAAGCAGATATGTCACGATCCCCAATGCAATGAGTGAGACAAAAGAGTCGCTATCGCATAAGCACGAGCGAGAAAACAATAATCGATAAGCGTTATTGAAGTATGACAACACATGGAAGGAGAAAGAGAGGTGCAACAGTCGCTTGGCGATAATGCAATAATCTACAAGATTACTTTCTCTTATAAACAACCCAGAGAGCAAATATGAATATTACTGCATTAAGTTAAATTGAAAAAGACAGGAAGAGGGTCCGAGGCTTTCAGCAAGTCTAAAATCCGTTAGAAGTTTCTCCTTAAATATCATCCGTTGCTTTCACTGAGACACGATTAAGCTTTTGAACATTACCCCGTCCAAATCAATACAAAACCTAGCTAATTTACGATCTTCCACATCTACAATCGTGAAGCGAATATAATATCGCTCCGTTTGTGGTCCTTTAAAACTTCTACGACTTCGTTGAACATCAACTGCGTTGAAGGTGCCATGTGATTGTGTGAACCCTAACTGGATCAATAAATTCTATTTCCCCTTAAAGTCGTCCAATCCAACCGGAACCAAAGAGCCAAAGTTAAGTTAGGACGTAGCTGGACTTTATAAATTATTGTTTGGGGGTTGAGAAATATCCATGCATAACTATGCTCAATGATTACACAATAATTATTACAGCCCTTGCTTGATTAAAACCAAAGATTTAACATTACTAAAACAAGTACGACCTATGAATTTAAATAAGCGAATTTAAATAAAACAGATCACAGTTTTAAACAATGTACAAGTGAACAATTTGTTATATAAATTACCTAAAATTAAAGGGGTTAATAACTTTAGGGTAATAATAAAACAAATATTTATTAAAATTTATTTACATAAAAATAATTAAAAACATCCATTGAATTAAATAATGCATAGTCAGAGGCTAGATAAAAAAATACATCCACATAAACATAGTGATAATAATCTAGTGAATCACATGAATCACATTCAATGTGATTCATTTTTAGTTAGCGTTATGTTAAATGACGATTATTATATTAATCAAAATTATTTATTCAAAGTAAAATCAAGAACTTAAAGTGTTCGAGTTTCTCAAATAAAATAAAATAATTCCTACTCACATTTTATATTTCAGTCTTACATTTCACAATAAAAATTAACGTGAAAAATGCGCGAACATTTAGATAAACATTTTGTACTGAACCTATCAATTAATAATAAAATTTTGAGCGGCGGTCCAATACATTTTTTCCTTATATATTTTCTATCGATCGTAGGAACCTCTGAGGGGCGAACCTGGCTTAAACAAAACCTCCATTGCAGAAATTATTTTTCCAATAATCTCTTTCTAACCACAGAACACAAAAAGCGAGATACTACCTCGGTTTTCTCTTGACCACAAATTTCTTTCACGCGATAGTTTCCTTCCACCCCGCGGGACTACTAAAATAGTTGAGCCGTGCGCACCTGTTTAATAATTCGCGTTTTCCCTTAGATTATGTATTTAAAATGTTTTAAGATCTTTACATTAGAATCTAAGAAGTGAATACATTTAATATCTTTTTTGGCATTACAATATTTTTATTAATCTTATCACATCATCTCTCAACCACATTATTATTACTTTTCGTTCTCTGCCGACACTTCATTGATTATCACTACATGGCTTCAGCTGTATTTTTCAACATATAGGTCTCAATTTCTCGATCCGACCTATCAACCATTTTTTTTTTCGATTGACGTCAGCAACGACCTATCAGGGGGAACAATAAAGTCAAAACGTAGCAACTACAGAAGATCAGATCTGTATTTCTTACTGGAACATCACAAGTATTATTACGTCCAGATATAATACTGACATTGGCAAGAGGGGAATCTTTTGTGTAGGGTAGCGTAGCGATTCCCTCTTACCTGGTAGGTTACTTAATAAAGTTACAGTTAAAATCCCCTTGGTTCTCAACCCAACAAAACGCAAGACTTTACCACTTCTAACGTTGGGCGTACCTCTCTGATTTAATCATAAATTTATCTAGATAATTAATGGTAGCGCGCAACTCTTAACAATCACAAATTGTTATCTATAGATCAAGGAAATAAAATGTAAGAGTTGTTTAAACTTAATAAAATGTATTGTAAATGATTTAAGAAATGCATCCATGCAATTAAATTAGATATACGTACATTTAAGAATAAATTAATTAACGCCTCACAAATAATAACATAAATCAATTTTTGAATAAAAAGGCGTTTCTGATTCCTCGGATTACGTCTCAATAAATATAAAATAATCTTACTTACGATTTCTGTTGATCTTTCTCAGAACGTAATTTGTAATTATGCACAGTTACCTCAATAATTTATTTTTAATTTAATTTAGCTCAATAAATAAGCTTGTTACCGGACAATTTAATTTCGTTTACTCTGTAACAATTCATACTTAAAGAAATATTTAAATTTATTATTAAATGACTACTGCCTAACACAAAACTCAGTTTGAATGGTTTTTTTTTACGTAGGAAGTGGAGAATCTTCAAAAGAGGAAGGATGCCCGGTGTATCCAACAACTGTGGGATTTTTACCCACTAAAC
>WYDF02111478.1:0-10376 GCA_009867245.2 Adranes taylori
TTGCAATTGATGGAGACAGCTTTCTTTGAAGATTCAAAGAAGCCACTATTACACCGTATTTTAAGTATAATTAAATACATTGCTCTTGTCTAGTTTCATATAATATCAAATGAAAATCATCGGTGATAACATATACTAGATAATTTTCTAATTGTGTATAAAAATACTCCGTCAGTAGTAACAAATTATTCACCTGCTGAAATGATGCTTAATCAGGTACCTAGAACTAAGTTAGCAATTATGAATAACTTGTTCCAGAACTGGAGCCAAGTAAATAAAGTAAATTAAACAATATAATGTTCCAAAAGCTCCATTTTAATTGAAATCATGAGATGTAAGAAACGACATCAGTCGACAATTGTTTAATTGCCTTATAGACATTTTTCGGGAGTAACAATTATCCCTTCGTCAGATCTATTTAAGATCAAACGGCTATTTGCGTGTATATATAATAAATAATTAAATTAAAGATGAATTACATTAATTCCAATGTCCTACTACTGTCACATGTTAAACATTAATTTAAATAGGTACGTGTTATTTCGAAAATTGTAATGAAAAGGGTATTTTAATAACTAGTTATAAAAATTGAGGCAAGGTTGACACGTGTTTCTAGCGTAGGTTTATAGCTGTTATCAACACCTTTTCTTATTCCAAATATAGGCGTAAAGTCTCATTGCATCGAACTATGAATCTAATACTTAACAATTACGCTATGATTACCTGTACAAATAATTATTAAAATTTGTCATTTAAACGTTGATTGTATGTAAGTTTACATTCATTAAAATTTTATATCTTGAATTATTTGCTGTATACAGATATGGTATAATATATTGTATCAGCTATGTGTTATGCATTTGGACGAATTAACATCTTTTACAAATTGAGATGAACAATTAATGTATACCAATGAAGCAAGGTACTTTAACAATCAAAGCTCACCTCATATAATTCTTGCAGTGGGGTCTTTTACTGAGAAGCATCGGATCATCTAAAATATGGCCAAAGTTACCTCCACAGTGATCTTAATAGAAAAGGGGACTTTAGCAATCAAAGTTCATCACATTAACATATGTGGCTCATCTCGAGTATAAGAGTACGTACTATCACGATATATGAAGATATTTAAGCAGTATTTACTTTTTTAGAGACGGAATTTTTAAGTTAGTAGGTGTGATTTCGAAAATTGCAAAGGAAAGGGTAGTTTAATAATTAGTTGTAAAAATTGGAGCAAGGTGGACACATGTTTCTAGCATAGTTTAAAGCTGTTATCAACACCTTTTGTTATTCAAAGCATAGCCGTAAGGTCTTGTTGCATCGAACTATGAATCCGACTCTTAACCATTACGCTAGGATTACCCATACAAATAATGATTAAAATTTGTCATTTAAACGTTGATTGTATGTAACTTTGCATAAATTAAGATGTTATATTTAGATTTATTCGAGATGAACAATTAATGTATACCAATGAAGCAAGGGACTTTAACAATCAGCGCTCACCTCGTGTAATACTTACATTGAGGTTTTTTTCTGAGAAACTCCCCAAAAATTGCCCCAAAAAAATCCCAATTCAAGTCAGAAAAAAGAATTAGTATTATACGAGGTGAGCCTTGAGTGTTAAAGTCCCTTGCTTCATTGGCATAGATTAATGGTTCATCTCAATTTATAAGAGGTGTTAATTCGTCCAAATGCATAACACATCGCTGATAGAATATATTATACCATATCTGTATACAGCGATTAATTCCAAATATAACATCTTAATGTATGCAAACTTACATACAATCAACGTTTGAATGAGAAATTTTAATAATTATTTGTACGAACATTCATAGAGTAATGGTTAAGTGTCGGATTCATAGCTCGATGCAATGAGACCTTAAGCCTATATTTGGAATAAGAAAAGGTATTGATAACAGCTATAACCCTATGCTAGAAACACTCCCTAGAAACTTTGCCCCAATTTTTTCAACTATTTATTAAAATACATTTTTCATTACAATTTTCGAAATAACACCAACATACTTAAAAATTCGTCTTACTGCGAAAAAGTAAGTACTGCTTAAATATCTCCATTAATTTAAATGCTATTTTTGGAAGATTTTTTACCCTAACTGAAGTTATAACATCAAATCAATTTTTCAATACTACCAACCAACTGCAGTAAATTTTCATAAAATAATCATCAAGCTAACTAACTAGTCTTTCACCGTTAAACAAAAAAAATGTTTGAATAAATGCATTAAATAAACGTATCCCCAAGATTCTTTCAATAAAAAAGACTATTACCATACGGCTGAAACCCTACATATTTTGGAAAATAACCAAAATCTCCTTCAAAATACAATGTTCTTGATCGATATAGATGGAGTTCTAAAACAAATTTTGTCAAATAATAAAAATTATAATTCTCCGGATAACATAGTTCTTAAAGATATTATGAATATTTGAAAAACTGGATAACTTCACAATTCTGATTACATAAAAATGATTGAAAAATTCATAATATCTAATAAATATCTTACCCTGAACAAAGATCCTGCAAACCAGATCCTAACTGAACCAAAAGCTCTTTAAAAAGGCGGTCTAAATTCTCAGATTGTAAAGTCCTTATACCAAAGAACTGCACAAGTGGCAAAGGGACCGAATGATAACAGAGCATAACATTTTGCAATTACCGATGAGACCCTTAGTTTCATTTTGCCCATCTCTAATGTATAAGTTCATAAAATGGTTGAAAAACAAACTCAAAGAACACCTAAATATCAATAACGATCACTCAAATTTAAATACTGAACACTGAATTAAAGAGTTGAAAGACTTCAATTTCCTCCCCATTACATCTTCTCTTTTGATGTATCAATTTTAATTCCTTCCTTACCCAGAACCAGGCAGCTGGTGTCGAGAAATTAAACTTAAGTTCTTTATCTGATACAGAATGCCAGTTCCTACAAAATATCATAAAACTTTGTTTTAGACAAGACTTTTTCATTTTCAATTGCACTCTAACTACAAAATATTTTAAAACTTTATCTTAGACAAGACTTTTTAATTTTCAAAGGCACTCTATAAAGAACACCCACATGAGTACCTATGTGAAGTTGTGTAGCTCCTATCTTGTCACAACTTCTTGAATTTTCTTAAATAATTTTAAAAAAACTATTTAAGAAAATTTCTCAAAATTCTGATGTGATGAAGCAAATTCTGAAATCAGAATCAGCATGACAAAGGACATAAATTTCACGTATTGGTGTATAAGAAAGAAAACTGTGTTGACCAGTGTAATTAGTATTTTTATTTAGATCAAAGTCATGATTGTTCTCTAATAATAAATGATTAGCAAACTGGTTTTTATCACTGTTCAATCTGATTGCTCTATAATGTACTGACACTCTAGTCTTAAAGTTCCTTTATGTAACTCCAACATAAAATTTTTGACAGGTTTGACAATCTAATCGCTAAATACCACATTGTTCAGGTGCTGATGTCATGTCTTTATTATTTTTAAACTTATCATTCCTATTTGGAGTATGAAAACTAACAGAAAGAGAATAAACTCTTTTCTTTGAAGTTTGAGTATAGGATTGAGTGGTTGGAATCAGGTTGGTTTTCATTGAATGTATTTTATTATTAAATAATTTAAGATAAGTTTGTACTCATACCCACACCCAATATTAATACCTCTAATTATGTTAACCTCGTTAATAAAATTAATTTGGTTTTGAGGAATGATCATTGCTGTTTAGATCAATGACCAGAAACCTACTAGCTTGTGTGACGAAGGAATCATTTACTGACTTGAACTAAATCAACGTATCACAATATATGTTTTTTTCTATAGATTGAAACGATAATTTGTCATCAGAGTAATAAAGTAGTATATCTAGAAAAGGAATTTTGAGGTTTATTGATAATTCTTTTGTGACTTTAATATCAGGATGTGCTGAATTGAAGACGGAAATGAGAAGAGGAATGTCATCACCAGTTCCATAAAAAATGATGAGAATGTCATCGACGTACCTTTTATATAGTTTAGTTCGTTTAATAAGGGTATTTTCTGAAATTAAAAGTTTGATTTCTATGTCTGACTCAAAAAGTTGTGAACCGACAGAACAACAGAACAAATCGAACTAAGAATTGGTATATTTGTGGTTATATTCGTATATAAAGAGCTACGTATGGTTCTGTATAAATACCTGTATAATACCTGTTCTGGTTTGTACGATTCTCGACTTTATTTCTTTTGTCATATCACCGTGTTGATTTACCACAGCACCGAGGTATTTAAAATTGCCCACATATTCTAGCATGGAGCCGTTAATTGTGATTACTGCATTTACCGGTGTTTTAGCAAATACAATTATTTTAGTCTTCGATATGTTGTCAAACAAACCAAATCTTTCACTTTGCCGTACTATGCTGTCCACCGTTTGTTGTAGTTCCATATGAGTTCTCGCTACAATGACTGTATCGTCGCGTAGCTACGGTGTTTGTTGATTCCCAGAGGACAATATTTCCGCAAGATATTTCATTGAAAGCCTCGTTGAAAATTGCTTCCGAGTATATGTTGAACAGAAGCGGTAATAGTATGCTAGCCTGCCGGAATCCTTTCCTTATGGATGTATGATCTATACTTATTTCCCCCGTTTGATTCCAGTATAACTCCGTTATGATTTACATGTTTATATCTCGACATCGTTAAGCTAAAACGTTAATGAAGAAGCGTATCTCACGTGTACCGACACCATTTCGGAATCCAAATTGTGTGTGCCCTGCTCGCTCTTCAGATTTGCGTTATATTCGCGTGTAAATTATCAACGCAAGAATATTTGCAACGCATATGACATGAGGCTTAACATTCTGTAATCGTCACAGTGAGAGGAGTTATTTGTCTTAGACAGAGTGATAAAAGTGGATTTCAGCCAGCTATAAGGGATCTTTCTGCATAGTGTACAATGTGTTGAATAACGTTGTGAGAAGTTTTAAGCAAGAGCACTCTTGTTCTCTGAGTAATTTAAATATTTTTGCATGAATGTTACCAGGGCCTGTGGCTTTCCATTTCTATTGCACCTTTGTTGCGTGCATGACCTCTTCTCAAGTTATTTCTGGTCGAATTTCAGTTACATCTGCCAGTAATGGTGGGTGTGTCCATTCATCTCTAAAAATTGTCTCAGTATAGTGTGTCCATCTCTTAAGTTTGTTTATTATTCTATTATTATTTTGTTGTCTGTGTTTCTTAAAACTGCTGACTATTGTCTTCGGCTTTTAGCTCCAAGTTCTTTTACCTTTTTATGCAAGGTGAAAGTATCGTATTTTGCTTGTAGTTCTTCTATTTCTGTACACTTCTCTCCCATCCACATTTCTTAGGCTTCTCTTATTTTTCTTCTTATTATTCTGTTTTGCTCTTTCTATTTTTGCAGGTCTTTTGTCTTGTGTTATCTTCTCTCCTTCATAAGCCCTAGAATTTCGTTCGCCATTCATTCTTATTTTTCTTGTGTTGTCTCTACCTCGGTTGATAGCGGGCACTTTATGTCCCTTAAATTCTGTTCAAGGGGTCTTCCTACGATGATTTTCTCAACAGATTCGGTTTGGCTTTTATTATCGATTTGAAATGGTGCAATCTAAAATCGCCGACAACTAGGTTGTGGTCCAAATTCACATCTACCCCAGGGTATGTTTCCACTGATTTCATATATTTTTTATAATCGTGATTTAGCAGAATGAAGTCAATCTGATTTCCTACAATGTGCTCCTTCGTGTCGGCTAGGGAGACCCACGTGTACATTCATCTTGGGTGGTGTGTAAAGAATGTGTTCTTGATGAACATGTTACATTCATTGCAAAATTCTGCTAGTAGATCGCCTCTGAGATTCCTTCCTCCAATGCCATATTTCCCTACTGGTTATTCTCAGGATCGGCACCAACCTTCGCATTGAAGTCCTCTATGAAGAATGTAATTTCACCTCTTTCTGTGGGTTGCAGAATTTTCTCTAAGTCGTTGTAGAATGCTTCGATTTCCTCATCGGGTTTGTCTCTTTTGTGTGCGTAGACCTGGATTATATTGATCTTTCGATGTGAGGTTTTGAGTCTCAGCATTATGGCTCTATCATTCAGAGGTACACAGTCTGGGGCCCTGACCAGCACTATAACTTTTTATTGGCGTTTAGTATCGGATCCACCTGAGTAGTGTACATATCTCTGTCTCGTTTTTTGCCCACCTTTGCCTTCGCATCTAACTTCGCTTAGGCCAAGATTGCCGATGTTTAATCTAATCATTTCAGATTCTACGTTTGCTAACTTTCGGCTTATCATTTGTAGGCTTCTTATTTTCCAGATGCCTATGCGTACATTATTATTATATATTTTAGCTTTGATTTGTTCCTTCCATTCATCATGATAGGCGACGGGGGACATTGTTAGCACCATCTTCTCATTTAGGAGATACCCCAGACTTAGAGCCATGGATTCGATTTGTGAATATCGATTCCATGGTTATTATTTGGATAATTTGGAATTGTATAGTTCAGTAAAAGTTCCGTTTTCTTTCTGAACCGCAGTATTAGAGTCGTTCAAGCCATTCTAGTCGCACCTCTAGTTGTTCAAAACTGCACTATTTTAAGAGGTCATCTTCTCACTGCCACAGCATGATATTGATGGAACTGCTACCTTCAACATGTTTCACCATATTTGCCTGTCCTTACCTAGTTTCTTATCCTTATCCGAATAGATATCCTTACCTATTATGGACTAAAGAAATGTTTTTCTAAATGTAGTGGATTTGACAAATTATTTACGAATTTTAATAATTTTTTAGCACTTCTAAATTTTACATATTTATATACAATTTTGATGTTATCGAGTTGCTCATTTTTTAAGCTTTATGGTTCATTTTTTCAGGTACATTAGCAATTATAAGAAAATCAGCACTAAAATAGCAAATAAATTTATAAATAATATGAAGGTCTAATTGTCTGAATTTCAAAACATTACAGCTGTTAACTAGTGGTAACTAAAATATCCTGTTTGATTTTCGTTAGTCTAAACAAATCTAAAGTTGGTTAGCGTTTCCAAACATAAAATTTCCATCCTTTGTACGTATGTAGACATAGTATCATACGGTATTAAACTTTTCCCGCACACATGCATTATATTACCCAACTGATGTAATTAATGTTATAGTGGTAAAGTTTGGTTATAATTTTTCTCTTCGCTTCCCAACTGAACTATTTTATTTTTATTTCATTTGTGACAAAATCATGATATAGTTAATTTCTGGATAACAACACTCAGTTTGAATGAAACTATTTTCTGACGTAAAAACTTTTTTATTTGAAGTTTATAGTAGGTTTAGTCCTGAATTAAAAAAAATCGTGGACGTGATCGCCACCCCATCTTTCATATACTGGATGTCCTACGTTTTGTTACATCTTGAATAAAACAAACGTTGAACATTTTTGTTTTGACTGTCACCCTTAAATTAAATTCAATTAGCACAATGAACTAAACAACATTAGTCTAACAACCCATGAATCCCCCGGTCCCCATATTTGCCTACGACGCGGATAGGTTCCGCTCTTGACTCACATTTTCCCCGTATTTGCATACGGCGCGAACAGCTGTTTAGGGTAAACTAAACAACATTAGTCTAACAACCAATGAAATCCTCCGGTCCCCATATTTGCCTACGGCGCGGACAGGTTCCGCTCTTGACTCACATTTTCCCCGTATTTGCCCCGTACGGTGCGGACAGCTGTGCTGTCCGGTTGGCCTACAATCCCTGTTGACTCTTTTTTCGGCTAATTTCTAAAAGAGCAGTCAAGCGTCCTTCGCATGTGTGACTGCCTTGGCCTACTGAATTTGGCGCGGTCTGCTGCCATTTTTGACTTCATTTTCCCCACTACCGCTTTTGAGTAACTCTTTCATCGTGTCCGCTTTGCATAGAATTGAGGTCCCTCGGTCTTATACTTATTCAAGTTTTATTTTTTCAGCTTCCACAGGAACCGGGATATTTAATGTAGTACAATAGCCGATCTCAAGTAAATCGATCGGAAAGTTTACAAAACAAAAAACACCCTGTATATATCTTAGCTTGTAATTTTAGAAAAAAATGTTTCAAATAAAATTGAACCAACTTTTGGTGGCCTATATAATAAGTTTATTTAAGTGTCCTATCTTTTGTAGTTCCTGAAATATGTCAAAAAGTTTGTAAAATTTTGGCGCTCTATACCACTTGCGGTAATGGCATTAATTTCATTCAACTCATAAAACAATGTGCTATATACGAGCGAAACTGCAGTCTTCTAATTTTAAAATTTAATTTCTCAATACAATAATCATTTCGAGTGCCTCTAAAGATTATAATGTGTACCCACCACTGATAACAACATTTATTCAATTGCGAAAGCAGTTTATATGTCTCATACAACGTAAAATAATTTTTCCTGTGACTTTGCATATATGAGCTATCACGTACGTCTTATATGTATATAATATGATTGTAGATGTCGGTTGCCATGGCGACAAGTTGCAAAATTTTAAGCTATTAACGGTCATATCTTTGAAATTATAAGAGCTAGACCCATTATATCTTGTATCATTGTAAAGCAAATCAGAAGGGCTTCTAATATATCAGAAAATTTACAGGGTATTACTTGAAAGTTTTAGAAAAACAATTTTATTGCTCATAATTGGGCAAGTATATTCGGTGCACCATACAGGTAAAATTGAGGCTTCCTGGTCCTACAAAAGTTACACAAGTTTCATTTTCCCAGCTTTCATAGGAACCGAGATATTTAGGGTAGTAGACTTTTTTTCGAGGTCAAATTACTCCGGCGACATGCGATTTTTTTAAACTCACTTAATCGCTAAAATAGTAAAGGAACTTTCGACACAGGAAATATAAAAAAAATTCTTATGTAACTTTTCGAGAAAATAGACCCTAAACAAAAAACACCTTGTATATATGTTAAATGTGATTTTGGAAAAAAATATTTCTAACAAAATCAAAGGGTCTTAGTGTATTCTATACAATAAAGTTTATTCGAATGTACTATATTTTATCGTTCCTGAGATATTTCAAAAAATTTGTTCATCTTCAAACGTGGCAACACCGCTTCCTATACAATTTCGCAATATGGCACTTTCTTGTTCGACGCACAATACAAGGTACTATATGTGTGCATAATTTTAATCTAGTTTGAATATCAAATTTCTGAACAAAAGAAATGGCTCCTGTCCGCCACGTTGGATTTATAAAAAAATGAAAAAATCGTTCTGCGGGCTCATAGTCTATCGAATTTCATCCAGCTCGATCCCATAGGGAAGGAGAAATTCTTGAACATACAGACTTACGAATGTACGTACGTACATACAAACTGAAACCGAAATATCTACATTTCTCATTTCTTTTAGTTTTTTGACCAAGAAGAAATTTTTTTATATGAATAATTGTTCCTTATAACCCCCCACCCCGCTTTTAATAGCGTATTAAGATGAAATTGGAACAATTTTGAAAACAAAAATCCTATATCTTTCATATACCTATGGGTATTACATACCTATACGGTATATGAAAGATAAAAATGACAATCAGCTGTCTCTGTCACGTACGTGTTATTGTGACACATAGATGTTGTACACTTATAACAATTGCGCTACAGAAATTAGCGTTCAACGTACTCGAAGGGTATCAGTTTATAATTTCCTTGAAATTTATGTTTCAGAAATGTTCTATTACTGAAGTAACTTTCTAACAACAATTTTATTAAAACATATTATTTTATTCTTTTCTTAAATGTAGCAAATTTAAATTAAATTTTTATTCTTTCTTAACAATTCAAAGCCATTGCTTCTACAAATTATTATAACGTAAAACATAGACAAAACAAAAGTATTTGTTATGACTTATTTACGTGTATATATTTCAATTGATGAGTTTGCAAGTTCATACAAACAGACGTACATTTAATAATTTTCAATTACATGTAGACATTTAGATGTTATTGCTATCACATTATTTATAAAAGATTTGTAGAAGCTCCTCAATAATTCGGTATTTGGGAAATGTATGGAGAATGTGGATACAAGAGAGGATATTAAATTAGTGTCACACTGGAAAGACTTGGGCAAACGGCTTGGGTCTCGTACTCTCATTGCCCGATTAAGTTTTCGAGATTGCACCCAGCTTACGAGAAATCTTGTAGCTATTAATCTCAGTCGCCAAAGGGTTCCCTATAATAAGCCCATATGCACTAGTTTTGCCGTCCTGGAACCATCCAAACACTTGATGTACGAAAGACTTGAATTTTTCCATCAATAACCAATTTAATATGCCCCTGAAAAATAAAGCTTTTCCCGGTCGGCTGAAAGAT
>WYDF02111489.1:0-10376 GCA_009867245.2 Adranes taylori
TGGTCAATCGAGTACAATGGGCTTATGGATGGTATTAGATGAAACAGTGTCTTTCAGTACACAATGTAACCTTACACTTAATGCATGCCCATCTCACCGTTATACGACAGACTACACATCTTAGCTGCTGCACTAATTTCTTAAGGAAATGTCCCCCTTCACTCGATCGAATAGTAAGGGGAACAGAACCAGAAGGTCTTTTCTTGGAAGTTGATGATCGCAAGTAGTGGCGTAGTAGGCATCTTTGGAACTCGAACTCATTGAGATTCATAGCAGCATCGCTGTTAGCGATTTTGTAGATTCTCCACGCATTCACTGTTCACTATATGGGCAAAAGGGGCCACAACCATTTTTTGCCGCGGATGTCTATACGATAGTTGTTCACGCACTGGTCCAGTATGTCAACTTCCTCCTGTTTGGAACAGCAACTGTTGTTGAATATCAATTTTTGATGATGTTGCAGATGACCAGCGTTTCACTCTAGCGACAGGGTCAGGTAAAATCGTAGTTTGTTGCTATTGCTACTATATTATTTTCTTTCCAACGAATGACGAGAAATTAGCAATGTTCGCCATATTTCATTTCATAAAAACCGCGCTCCTTCTTTTGGAAGGGCTTCTGGTCAATGAGTGGACACTTTATGGTTCTATTATTCCTTACGGTCCCAGTTGCACGTATCTTCCTTTCATTTAATAAAGCTAATAGATGATAGCTTGTAAAGTAATTATTGAAAAATACGACATGATCCGTTGGCACTGCATTGACATCTAGAAGATCCAGTACTACCTTCGAACCTAGTGGCATTTTGATTTCTTCGGCAGGTACATTTTTCGCGCCACATTAAGTGTCAAATGCGATGCAACATCTCTCACTCCTGCATAACGTCCAGTCGTTGAAACCAAACCTGACTGGTTTACTTCTTATGAACTGTTTAGACGACTGACGCCCAAAATAGCCGACCATCGCTTCATCGATATATAACGATTCGGAAAAGATTCCCCACTAATGGAATTTCTGATTCAATATTTTCATAAGAGGACGAATTTTGCTCATTTTAACAGATTTGTCCATATTATCATTATCAGCCAAGTTGATGTATTTTTTTATATCCAAGAAGCGATTTCTGGACATTGCATTTGAAACAAGCGGGAAATGCATATCTTCATATAGAGTCTCTCACGAGGAAGTTGGTGATAACCAGTAAACAGTAATATGCCTATGAAGGTTTTTACGTCCGCGTTAGATCAAAGGAAACTATGATTATTTTTTGCTATACATTGGTTTGTTCGACAATCAGTTCAATAACTTCGCTATCCATGAGCTTTTCGAATACCTGGACAGGATTTAGTCCCGCTATCTATTCGATCCTGACTACTTTGTGTAACAGTCATCTCCAGATTCAATACTTTATTCCACCACTTAGGTTCATATTTTTTCATTTCCTGAAATTGTTGTTTCAATACAGAAAGCGGTGTATGATCCTCGGAGTCTTCATCAGATGTTCCGTTTTACTCGATTTGAATTTCCACCTGTCTATGTATATCATTTGGTATCATTTGTTGAAATTTGTATCCATAATCATCTTCTTGATCGGTTTTTGTCATCAACTTCATGTGGTATAATTAGTAGATCAACATCACCAGCTATTTTCGATTTTTCTATAGCATCTGCAGCCGTTGTAATATTGGCATATGTTTTTCCGTAAAAACAATGAGTTGATATTGTCGGCACACCTGAATCTTGCATCATGATGATCTAAAAAGAAATAATTTACACTAGAGAAGTTCTTTCAATACTAGTAGTTAACGATTACCACATTAGTCCACTGTACTCATGGGAGTACAGCGAGTAAAGGGTACCTCCATAGAATAGGTGAAGTAGCTTATGTGAAAAATGTTATGCACATAATAATAAATTGAGTCTCACTTACATGATTGAAGCTTCAGAATTGATTGCACTATCGTTTCTACACTGTACTGAACGGATATCAACAGAGCATGCAAGGACGCGCAGTACACCGGACTGTAGAATCAAAACATTTGTGAATGTCATTTATGGTCGGTAAAAAAGTGATCATCATTTGTAATACAGCTTTCTACATGCTTAGTGAGTACTTGTCAATGTTGGACAAAACATCTAGTCAATCATAGATCGCGCTCGAAGCAAACAAATATAACCTTGTTTTCCTGTATTCAAGCGAGTACAACGGGCGCTAATGGGTTAAGAAAAATAGAATAAATCCGGGCGGAAATATCGTGTGCATCTGATTACTAAATTTAATTCCAATTGGTCCAGCAGTTTAGTAGAAGTGTGCTGAACATACACTCACACACGTACACACATTCGTAAAGAAGTTAAAAAAAAACGCATTTTAAATATTTTCTCTAAGGAAAAAAATTGCATAAAAAATTATTTCTGTTTGCGGCATCCTTATTTACCCTTCTTTAAGTTATATATGACCAGAGTTTGGTGATAAAATACGTGCGGTGATAAAATAATAAAATACAGTGCGGTGATAAATAAAAAAAATTCATACAAGAATAGATACAATAACTAGATTGTGTGATATATAAAAAAAACAAAATGTTTGAATTTTAAGAACAAGTAATGAGCTACGTTGTTAAATTTGTAGAACAAAAGAACCACGACTTTTTCTTTTGATTTATGTTACTAACATTTTTTGTTTATTAATTTTATTGTTAATATTATTTATAACTTTTATTGTCTTTTATTATTTTATTGATTGAAGAATAAATCGATTGAAGAATTCAATTGATTGATGGATAAATTGAGAAGATTTCAAATCAATTAATTTTAAATGCAATGGCCTATTAGGTAAATAAATTTTAACATATATTTTTACCAGACAGTTGCTTATTCTAGTTGCTTATGATATTCGTTTCAAAACATTTCACTAATTTATATGTTATTCATCAAAGTAGAATATAAAAAAGAATATGTTGGAATCTTATATTTCTATATACAGTTTTACCTGTTTTTTATATCAAATCATTCCATTGAAAATTTTATTTATTTCAGTATTTTGTCGGTAATATTATTTTATAAAACTAATCAAAGCAATCAGTAAATATGCTGAAAGTACTGAAAAATCTAGATATATTGAAAGAACTCAGATATTGTTTTCACTAAAAATTGTATTAAACAGTGCCTCTTGGTTGATACCGGCATTAATTTAATTAATTAACGACTGCAATAAGCAGTTCTCTAATAATTCATCAATTCAATGTGTAATCCGCTAATAAAATATATAAATTGACTAGTCAAATCAAATTCAATTTTTTTTAAACAAATGTAATATACCAATTAATAAATCAGTTTAGTTATAACCAATTACCAAATAATAAATAATATGAATACATTTATATTATAAAGCTATAATACGTTTAAAAATAAAATCGAAATTGCGATAACAAGATCTGCCGCCGTGAGAAAGATATAATCGTCAGCATCCGATTCGCAGAGAAAACATATAGACACTTATAGCTACGACGCAAATTCCTCACGTGTTTATTCTGAAAAGATAAACACTCTAAGTACTTCCGCCAAAATGCTAGCGGCATCCTGTATCTTATAAATGTATAGGATTTTTTCTCCGGACAACATTTTTTTCGTATTATTTTAAGTTTTACAACTTTGCGTATTTCCTTCGCTAAAGCGATTTATTATTATATTTACTAGAAAAAGCATTTAACAAACTTTCCATCACATATTTTGAACAAACAGTTACACTTTGCACTCTTTTGGTGCTTTCGTCAAATTTGACTGGATATTAGTTCAACATATGTTATCAGAACGCATTCTCAATGCAATGCTTCTAAGATTTTGGTGGAGTAAGACTGCTATTGTCACTGCTTACACATTCCACCATTTACGTCTTCATCAACAAAATAGAGCAATTTTGATCCTTACACTTATTAACGGATTAGAAAGAAATTTTCTTAGAATACCTTAGTAAAATTTCCGAGGAGAAACATCTTTAAAGCCACGCCTTTAAGCGGCCGAATGCCATCGGCTTCGGCAACATGACAGAAGCAGCTTGTTCCCAAAAAATTCGCATAAAAGGAGCCGCTCAATCTAGTGTAACTCATATGCATTTTGGGTGTTATTCTGATAGTTATTGAGTGAGAACCTCGCACAGCTCAATCGGAAATAATTCTCTATTAGGTAACCAACTTACTCTCATGGAGTGAGCTGAATTCGTACTTTTGAATCTATTTGGCACCAACTAAGCGCCACCAACAAAAATCGTTTATTTTATTTAAATTAGATTAAATTCAACTATAGTAAAAAACAGAAAAAGATCTACTATCTTTGAATGAGGTATACATAAACAACATCTAATATTCGGCTGAATCTTCTGATCTCTCGCCACCATCATCTATTCTAAAATTCTTCTCTCTTACTCATATAAATATTTCACACCCCTTTCTGCGTATCTACTTCTTGAATGAAACGACGACGTGACCAGCAGCTGAAGAAGAGTAACGCCAAACATCTGGCGGATCAAAAGAGCAGAATTTTAACACGGCAGGATACCCGAAAGACAGATCAAACAACGCTGTCCACGTACAAAGCGGGTGCTAGTTAACGTACCAGTTCCTTCCACTCCACCAAAACATAAAGAAGGATCTACGAGACATTCTCCCTCTCGGTTCGCCATTACCACATATAGGTCTGGGCAATGTGCCATTATCATCTACACCCGGCAATGGATGGTTCTATAAATTAACGCGAGAAAAGCACCATTGACGCTTGTTCCATTGTTACTTCGGCGACAGCGAGTAAATCTGCCATCATCACAAATTCATTTTCTACGTCATAAAATTTCATCGCATCTTCAATATTATATTTTTCAACATTTTCTACATCTTCATCATGACCACTGGCTGGATCAACTTACAACATCTGCGTTAAACATTCAACACTCCATTCTACTGACGCCATGGAGAAGCTGACGAAAACCAAAAAAAAAACACAATCCAATCAGAAGATAAATTAATAACCAAAAATCAAATTACCTTCATTTCGCTAGTTTTATCTGCTATTTTGCTAATGGAAATGGTATGGATATTCTAACAATTTTTGCCTTATAATTGGTTTCAGAACATATCGTCAGTAAATTAAAATCGCGAATAAAAGCATATATATGATGTTATAAATATTAGAGAACAATAAACCAAACTATTTAAAATTTGTTATTGTTTTTCTGTGTTTTTCTGTACCATCTTATGTAAGAGCATATTTTATGTTACAAACAAACAGAAAAACCTATCAAAAGCAGTATAGTAGTTAAAATTCAAAAATACGATCCAGCTTTGATAAGAAAAATTCTGTAACGAGGTATGATAAAACCCTGTACATAAATTATTAAATGTTTCACTGCAAGCAATGAGCTATGCATCAATCAATATATTTTATATATTATATGTTGCATATCTTAATTCATTAATTGCCTAGCGTACTAAAGATAATTACTCATAGTTTCGAAAACTTTGTAAAAAATGATATCATCTTGCACCTGTCTCTACACAGGAAATTTCGGAGTATGGCAACACTGTACTTAAGCGATTATTAACCTATAAAGCGTCATGATGTTTGAGCTGTCAGTTGTCAAAGAAAAGTGACAGATTGTAAATATATCAAACTGTTTCGTTACTGTAAATTTTCAAAATTATTTTGAATTCAATAAAAATGGATTTAAATAGAAAATATTTTCGAGCAACGATTTTATTTTATTTTCGCTTACAAAAAAGTGAAAAGGAGTGCATCGAAGATTTGAAAATTGCCTTTTGTGAAGAGGCACCTTCAAGGACAACTGTCTTTCGATGGTACCTGTATTTCGAAGTGTTTAAATTTGGCCGCAGTTATATTAGTGATGCATTTCGTGAAGGTCGACCTATGACATCGAAAACTGCTGAAAACATTGATGCTGTACGAAATATGATAATGTCAGATCGTAATGTTACATATAGAGAAATTGTGTAATAATTAGGCTTAGATATGAAACAAATTAATGAAATTTTACATCATCACTTAGCTGTTAAAAAAATATGTTCCCGTTGGATCCTTCATAATTTAACTAAAGCTCAGAAAGCGGCTCGTGTGAACTGGTGTAAAGAAATGCTAAAACAATTCGACCCAGGGAGATCAAATTTGATGTACGACATTACTAATGGTGATGAAAGTTGGATCTATACTTATGAACCAGAAACGAAACGGCAGTCAACTCTTTGGGTGTTTGAAGATGAAATCAAACCCGCAAAAAACACTCGCTGCCGCAGTGTTTCTAAGAAAAGGGTAACATGTTTTGTCTCAAACACTGGACATGTCGGTACTATTCTACTTGAAGATCGTAAAATTGTTAATCCAGAATGGTATACATCCATTTGTTAACCACAAGTTATCACTGAATTGCAAAAAATAAATAGGACGCGACGCATCTTTCTGCGTCGCGTAAACTATTTGAGGATTGAAAGGTAGAATTGTTGTCTCATCCTCCACATAGTCCTGATTTAAGTCCTAACGACTTCTTAGTTTCCCAAAAATCAAAAATCCACTATGTGCAAACGATTTTCATCTCTAGAAGTAGAAGGGTTTCAAAATGAGATTTCAAGTGTACCATCTTCTGAGTGGAAAAAATGCTTTGATTGGTTTATTCGCAAGAAAAAAATGCAAAAGGGACTATTTTGAAAAGCAATAAAGTATTATTATATTTCTTGATATTTTTGTCTTCTTCTATCCCGAAATTTTAACAGCATCCCTCTATAATTCAAACTTTGTTTTGGTGAAGAACTGTATTAATTATTTTTAAATGGATTAAAGTAATTATTTGAATTTGGAATAATAATTAAACCTTGTGTTATATATCCAACAATAAAGTATGTTGTGATTAAGTTATTGAATTTAATAAATTAAATTGAACTAAATAAAATGCATACATTTTATTACAACTTCGTTAGTAAAATATTTTAAAAACCATCACTTGGCTACGAAATTATAATTCTCTATTACCCTACTCAAGGGTGTTGTAAGCAAGGCTAGCACACTTTTTTCTCGACAAAATCGTTTTTTCGTTCTAGGTTGGCAATACTTGCTTCTAAAAAAGAGTTCTGGTTTCCGCTTCTGGTTTTAAAAGGCCAAAAGATAGGATCACACGCATAGCTTGCTGTAATGCTAGCCGGGATTATAAGTTAAAGTTATTGATGATAGGAAAATCTGCCAAGGCCCGTGCTGTCAAAAATTTGACTATTCCTAGCCTGACTGTGCTGTACAAAAGTCAGAAAAATGCATTGATGGACACTAACATTTTTGACGACTGGGTTTTCACAGACTTTTTCGTTAGCCTTTCTTTTTTGGGACATCTTACTCAGTAGTGCCTACTACCTACGACTATCCTGGTTTTTTAACTGCCGCGCAAGTCCATCAATCGTAAAATTTCATCGGTTGTCTATGTTTGCCTCTTCCGTCTGCCATCGGTAGTTAACTTTTCTTTGCTTGCCACGTTTATGACCTCTCTGAAGCCATTCTAACATGAATCAATATTTTCGGTATTTTCCTACATTGCTTCAATGTTTTAAGTATTTCCTACTTTCCTACCTTTTCCTACAAGAAATCGAGGTTGCTTGTTTTTGCTCCTAATCTTACATCCGGTGAGAGACTGTTGCTATTTTATATATTCTGACAGACTGTATAAATTCTACGATTGTATGACGTATTATTGTTTATATTTGAAGAGTGTCGGTAGCGGTGTAGAAGAATAAATACGTGATACCCTGGTATTGACTGTGGCTTGCTGGTTTACACACTTATGTGTGATCTATATTTCCTTTCTATTTTCTATTTTTAGCATATAAATTTAGTTCCCGTAAATTCAAGATCTCAAGAACTCTTACAGCCAGTACACCAGTAGCCGAGCCGGTCACCAGCGATTGAAACAGGTTTGGTAAGCTCTTAACCTGCCATATAATGTATTATTAATTGCATGTGTATTGCATAGCTTCAGAAAAACTTTGAATAAAAATTCTATCAATAAATTTACTACTTTTCTATTTTCACCCTCCTTTCCGTCTTCCTGCTTCCTGTTCACGTGCAGTAACGTCGACCCTCGGATGTTTAATACGCGCTTATGCTAATCTCAGTCACTACATAATAGTAACGTCAATGCGTTACGTAACGTTACGCAAAAAATGCTTCCCGCAAAATCCGCTTGATTGAATAATGCTGGCTTATGCTGGCTTATAAGAACAGTTATAGATTTTTTAAATTACAAAGATTCAACAATTTTTCAAGCAGATAAAGAATTATCACTTGATGTGTCTACAGTGCTGTAGTGCAGCTGCTTAAGTCTGCATCACTTTATAAAGAATATAAGGCATACATATGGAATAAGTCATATCAACTGACGATTCCAGATGGATAAGTTCTCAATGCAACTGTTTCTATTGGAGCTTTAAATGAAATAGCCGGAAAAGCACATGTTTCAAATGTTGTGAAACGCCTCATGAAAGATAGATTGAGAACAAACTAATACTAATCATGTGCTTTGTAAGTATTTGTATGTAAAAAATATCATGAAAACCACTCATCAAGTTCTAGCGATTGATTCGAAAATTGGTTAGCAGTAAACTTGTTGATATTGTTAGATAGAAAGCATACTAAAAATAGAGAAATAGTAAATTTATTGATAGAATTTTTATTCATAGTTTTTCTGGACTAACTTTGTTTAATACAAATAAAAGTGCTAAATAAGATTACATTATTTCGGCGTTCAATGCTATTCATTGACATTCCAATGTACAAAGAGGTTTTTTAACAATTTTATCTGATCACATAAATAAAAATATTACCCTATATTTTTAGAGGGTGCTGGAATGTCTTTTTCTCGAATGCGATAAACGCTGACTGTACAAAGCACTGTAGTTGAGTTTGAGCATATGAAAAACCGACATCAATTGGGAACGAACGGCTATCTCTCTTTAAATGTATTGATTTATTATTAAATGAACTGTAGATAAATTTTTTTGCTGAGGCATCAGAAAATTTATTACAATTGGAGTTGAGATATAACATATCCAGTGAATATTCGCAATTTATAAGGAAAAACATTGAGCAATTTGGATTATATACAAAAATAATTTCTTACGTCAGTCCGTATGTATTCCAGGTGGACTTTGTGTTCAATAAAATTGAAAATATGTGTACTAAGTTTCATTAACAGAGCTGCGTACCATAAAATAAAAACAAGGTTACAAGACATAGAGATATATCGTTCCATACATCGTAAACCTGATTATATTTTAAAGCAAATAAACCTATCGAAAATGCCCTACAGGTATTAGAAATTCCTACAATATAATTTCGTACAATAGAGAAATCTCATAATGCCTTCGCATGTTCCTAGAGGTAATAAAACAGTAATAATAAATTGAGAATTGCTAAGAGCCGCAGGTTATTAGATCACGTTTTCAACTGAGTATCTTGTTCTGTTTATTTCAAAAAGCATCTGGAATCTCTTTACCACTGTGTTTCCAATACAAAGGCATTGTACATAGAGCGGTTACAACTTATATATGAACATTTCATACGCCGGCCAGTGTTCTGAATAATCTCAAAATTAAATATTAAAAAATTTCTTTGATGAACTACGAAAATCCAGCACCAAACATACATCATATAGTTTTTCATGAATTTAAAAAATTTACATGCAAAAGCATAAACATATACCGCATATTTTATTATATATTAATCAATCAATCAACGAAACATTTCTTGGCATAAATATAAGAACTCATTACAATAACAATTCAATTGACATAGTAGAAACACACATACATAATAGACGAAGAGCCAGCAACGTATTTTGAGTTGTCACTTCAACAGCCGAGAAAATTCAATATTATATACCTGCTGAACAATAAAAATAGATTCTGGTATTACCTTGCGGCCAAGGCATACTACCCTAAAATTATAAACAGGGTGATAAAAAATAAGATTGAATTTACTTAAAGTATTAGTCATGAAATTTGAGAAAATTAATTTCGGTCATATTTTATACTTACAAAAATGATTTCCAGAACAGTATCCCTCATCTCAAATGCTAACAGAGCGCTATAAATTTTTAAAAAAGAATTTGTTATTTCATTATTCTTGTAATTTTGATAGAATAAATGAAACGTAATATAAAAATCCAGAACATAGTCCCAATACCTCATGAAATAGGTAGAAGCTAAATATGTGTTTTGTAACGAGATCCCGTATGCAATGCGAGTGTATATAGAAAGGAAAAATTGATAAAGGATTAAAGAATGCGCCCCCCTCAAATTAAGCGAATTATATATATATATATATATAAACCT
>WYDF02111500.1:0-10375 GCA_009867245.2 Adranes taylori
TGACCTACGTTCATTGTGATTTTTCTTGTGCCATTTAATATGTGAAATTAAATGTCAAATTTTATAATTACATTTAATAAAATATGACCCAGTAATGGATAGTCCTTTTACGACGGGTTATCATCTAGTATATGTATAAATAAGTCAGAGAATATTCTGAGCATGAGAGTTATGACATTCATACTCGAGGATATTCCCACCGATTGACCAATCAGAATAAATTATGTATCTTAGGTCGACGGGATAACCGAAGAATATGGATCACGATCTGTACACTTCAAGTTATCTCAGAATTTAACATTCAATGTTAAATTCCGAAGAGAATTTAAGAAAAGAATTTAACATTCAATTCACTTGGATGTTATAAGTTTGTACAAATTATATGATGTATATTCGATATTTCCAGTAAATAAAGAAATTCTCTTGCGTAAAGTTCAAAACCAAAACCCATGGAAGCAAAACGAAATAAAGGAAAGTTCATAGAAAATTAATTAAGAAATTTCTATCATATAGGAATCTGCTTATATAAAAATGTGTACATTTAGTATTTGAACAGATTTTTTTTATAACTGCATGTGGAAGTATGTAAACATATACATGCATTTTTTCAATAGCAAATCACGATAATGAACATGATTGCGTATCTACACATTGATACCGTGTTGTGTTGTTGACATTTTTATATTGAATATATAAGGCTAAACCTACTCCCAATAGATGAGTTTACATTAGTTACATAAGAGAAGCTAAAAACAAAACAATAGCGTTAACTAAGCATGTTTTAATTAAGTAATACGATTCGTGAATAATTCGAAATATTAGTTATAAACAATTAGAAACAATGCCCGCCAACGCGTGCTTATTTCAATGTTATGTACTACAATCTTTTTGAATACGTATGAATACTTATATTACAATTAATAAGTTCATTAGATTGATTTAATGTAAACAAACGTTATGTGCAAAACCGTACTCATAAAATCATATATGAATTCATTAAATGACATATTGTAAAAACCTTAGATATAGTATATAAAAACGACTGATTAGCTTTAATAAACGAGATTATTAAGTTAGCATTGGAACTAAGCGTTTTACTCCCAACCACATCGATCTAGCAGTACTCCATATTATTTAGATTCTAGTTAAGAGCCAACAAAAGAATAGAATTCAATTACCCTTTTGCTCACGTTTAGATTTAGATATAAAATGATGGACACAACTAATAATAATAATATATTTTGATGCATGAATGAGAAAACCAATGAAAGAAACATATATCCTTATGGTAAGCTTTTGATCTAAAGACTTGGATAGAATGAAAATGTTCACTGAAATAATAGACCACTGAAATCACCTTAATACAAAAGCTATTGTTCAGCTTTGAAATCCAAAATACTTGCTTTCCAACTTCAAATAAACTTAACTAGATCAGCTGATATGTAAATAATTTACATCAATTAGATAATCTCTTAAAAGTAGATAAGTACAGGTTTTTAACATCACTCTCATAGAGTGTCAACTCCTCATGTAAAAAGCATTGCATTCAAGTTCGTCTACTGTGCTATCTGGTAGTCAGACGCAGGTATTCAACATTTACCAGTAATTAAAAACTTAAAAGTAAAAGGTTTAATTATTGGTAAATGTTGTAATTGGCAGCGTCCGGTAACAATTGTGAAAAACCAATATGCTAATAAATCTAACATGATTTTGAACAGTAATAAAATATTTATTCAACCCAGGTTATACCTGTTGTTGAGGTGTTGGAACCGAAGGCGGTCTTTGTGTCGTCGTCTGGACGAGTTGTACGGAAGCAGTCGGAGAACTGATCGGCGCTCCCGTCGCATAAAACGTCGTCGCAGTCGGTTGTACACCTCCACCTATAGATGGATCAAACACCTGATGTTGCTGGTGTTGCTGATAAGCTACAGGAGTAGCCGCTGGTGCTGGATGATATATAGTAGCACCATGAGGTGCGTATTGATGATGAGTAGGTGGACCAATTGATGGTGCTATCGTTGCTATTCCCGGCGTAGTAGTATAGCCTTCTATCGTTCCAGCAATTGTAGTACCCTGTTGAGTGACCACTGATGGAGGACCGCCGGGGGTTATTTGTTGAATGAATTGACCTTGTGCCCAACCTAAAAGCAATAATAGATAGTGATTATAATAATAGTTACAAATTAGAATTTATAGTCTATTTGGCATACAACTAAAACTGTTGCAATATTAAAAATCAGTTTAAGAAAAATAAATGTATTAAAACATCTATTGTGTCGTAGACCATTACATATTAAAATAATATCAAAGAACTTGTCGTCTTCATCTACGTATATTTCAATTATTTTTAGCGAAGGTTTTCGGCTAGAACTAGGCTCATTATCAAGCTAAAACATTGCGCACAGGGTCAAAATACTACAAAAACACATACGAATAAATTATGATTAAAAATCTTTACCTAATTTTTGAGTGTTAACCGCTTAGGCCTCCATTTTGTCGAACACTGAATTTTCATCGTTCCACTCATCAAGAAGCAGTTTTCGCGCGTTTAACTTTGTGACATTTTAAGACCTTATAATGGGTAGAATTTGGTTACTAATTCACACTTTGACTTAACTGGTACGTGATTCGTTAAGACACTAATTCAATGTCCGGCAAAAGGAAATTACAATAATGAGCGGTTTGTATCACATTTTATATCACAATTTATTCTGTAAAAATTTTAGAATATTATCCTTAGTGACGACATTATTAAAACATTTGTCATTTTATTATTGCATGTTATATAGTTATGCATTTAGTAAATACAATCACTGTGAAATAAGTTGACAAATGAAAAAAAAATAGGAGGCATATTTTGTGATGGTTGAAGACCCAAATGTTTGATGACACTACAAATTCCTTTTTCTTAATGATAGATTTTTGAAAAATTGTGAAGCTGCAAAGTTAATGATTTATAGGAGTTTTCATAGACATTGCTATTTCAAAGTTCTCAGGTATAATCATTCTTTGTACTTTGTTCATAAAAAGAAATTTTCAATTGGTCTCAATATCAAATTTATGTTCAGAATTATTAAATTCATTTATCTGAATTTATCTGAACAACGCAAGCCAAAAAGCTGCGTTGTAATTTTGTCTGGAGAAAATGACAATGCAATTTCTTTTATTGGTTTGCTAATAATCAAATCATTTTTTTTAATTGTAGACATTAATTTTAAATTATATCACTGGATGTAAAATTCATGTTCTTTTTTCTATTATATTTATTAAATATATTTAGGCTACCTTCTCTAATAAAATTTGAATTATGTATATTTAAAGTACCTATCAAATTTTCACAGTCTATTGCCAAATTACTTTATTATTAAAATTCTGTGTTCGACTAAACTTTAATCCAAATTTTAAGAACGCTATTTCATCTGGTACAAAAACACCTCTGAGCAATTTAAGATTCTATCGTGAAATGAATGAACTTGAGTAATAGATTCATTGAAAATATGTTTAACATTGTAATTTAAATTATAAAATCTAGCATTGGAAAGAGAACGACTATTGTGAGAACCAGAACCAAAAGTGTCCTGAAGTGTGGTTGGCATATTACTAACATCTTCCGGAGAGAATCCAATACAATCAATAGGATCATAATAATCTAAAAGATTTTCATTTAAAATTTCTCGTTCATCGAGCACTCGAATAGAATTGACATCAGTACTGGTGGATAAGTTCATATCAAAACTAGCAAACCTATTGGAAAAACTGCTTAAATTAGTAGCATTTCTGTGGTTTTCTTCAGGCGTTGAAAAATTGTTCACATTTGAAGGATCCGATCTCCAAACTGAGATTTCAATGCCTTCTTCCCAATTTGCAGAACAGTAGAACTCGTGTTCTACCTTCTTTAAAGCACTTTAGAAACTGATTGATCACGGTACAATAAACATTTCAAATGTGGATGCTTTGTATTTGAGCAATCTTCTTTTTCCTATGCAATAACCAAACCCTTTATCCAGATTAAGATGAACTCGTCGTATGAAGTGAAAATTTCGAATGCTCTCTATCGCCGAATAATTTTCAACTCTTTACCTCAAACAGCATTTCCAAAGAATTCTTCGCATTTAGCGTTTGTGCCGCAAAAAAATGCGGCCGTTTCTAAAAAGGATCATGTATGATATGTATCCGTCTTATTGGAAACAGGAAGTCGTAGTGACACATGCTATTGCCATGTGGTCACTCGGATCACTCGTGTTTTCCACACTTTGTCATTTTTTTCAAACCCGTCAAGTGACTTTTTCCGCAACCTGTATATTAGAAAAATAAATATTAGTTACCTTGCGTAGGATCTGTCTGCCATACAGTTGGTGTTGTAAATCTTGTCGGATCAGCGTAAAATGGCATTGGTGCCTGAAATTAAAGATAAGGGTATTTAAAATTTTATGATAGAATTTTAAATATAGGCGTTTTTGTATTATTTGAAGTTTTTATTTATTATAGGCGTTTTTATTGTATAGAAAACGTACATTACTGTTTTTACTGTTCGGCAGATCAAATTGCTGAAAATGACTTCAAAATAGCATACATCTAGCATTTATTCTTTTCCTTTTGTTCAACGCATGGATTCAAACCCAAATTATATTATTGATTGCGATATTAAACGGCCTAATCTAATACCTTGTTCAAGCAAGAAGAACAAATTAAAATCCATAATATGGCAATAACTAACAATGACGAACCTATGGATGAACGTGTCACGCAAGTTAGCTGTAGCTGTCATAAAAGGTCATAAGCAACGGGACGAGATCATAATTGACCGTAAACGCAACTGGTATCATTCAGACCAATCTGGACTGTGAGATAGCAACGTCAAAGTATACGATAATACCTCAGCGACGAATAAATATTCCAGTTAAAAGTAGCTATTGAGCCCCAATTCGGACCACCAACACCATTAGGAAGAAATCCAAAAGGATGAAGAAGCACTGCAGCAACAAATCGAGCACAGTTTATGACACCGCATCGGAAACAATCATTTATTTGTGAGATGTGTATGGTTAGCAATCAGTATAGTCGTGGCCTTCTTACTCGTCAAGTAGTGCTGGAAAATTATGGTATGTCGACGTGCCAGATTACCACCGATTAATCAACGAGATCAAGAAAATCATCCCAGCCACGCTATAGCGATCGAACTTCAAGCGTTAGATTCAAAAGCAGCACTGAGAGAAACAGAATGTTCAATCAAGTTGAACATTGTTAGAAACTTCTAACTATAGAAGATGAGAAGATAATTCAAAAAGAAATATTTTAATCATTTTCAGTAACATCAGTCAGTAACATTTGTATGTCATATAAAATGATATATAATATTAGATTTCAACAACAAATGCACAACAAAATACTATATTTTAATAAAAATACAAAATACTAATACAGAAAATAATTATTTCAAGATCAAAACATACGTGTTGATAAACTATTTATAAATACCAAATTTATCAGACCAACATATGCAGAATTTTTCTTCTAATCTTAAAACAATTTTTTTGTTTTTGATTTAAATTTTTTTACGTAACATTTATTATGTTACTATGTTATATGTTATTTTTTTCTTTATGATTGTTGAATTTTCAAATTATACTTGAGTCGTATAGTAAACATCGTTTTTGAACCACTTCGTGACAGCTAACTTTCTGTTCGACCTTGATAAACTTGTATAAATGAAGTCTTGCTCATATATTTTATATAATAACATCAATTCAGTAAAACGCTTTAGCAAATTAACCTCGCTTGAGCTTGACTTAAGAGTTCATTTCAACAAACAAGTATTTGTAATCAATTATTATCTACCAGCGGCTACAGATTTCCTGAAGTCATATAACTACTCAAATCAATTGGCCTTTCCAAAATTTGTTCAACAATTAATAATCGGAGTTCTACAGAAATTATGCTCAAAATCACACACATGTTCAATTTTCTATAACAGAGATATTATAAAACTAAAAAAATATATTCAATATCTTTTAAAGCATTGGATATAAACAGTGGCGTACCATGCCATGGCGCTGGTGGTGCAACCACAAAAGGGTTCGGATATCTGGGGCCCCATCGCGGTTGCCATAGAAGAAAGGCTCTCGGGACTCGCCATTTTATCAATTGAGAACCAGAGAACGCGTAAATTAAATATCGAAGATATTGTTAGAAAATGATCAGAAATGAAATGTAGAATAGTTAAAATTTAATTGAATGTATTTTCTAATAATATTATAGAGGGCAGTTTATTTAAATTCTTTCTTTTGCTAACCATGTGTTTCCAATTCTTCCATTATTTAGGGACAATGAAATTCAAAGGACCTTCTTTTTTGTTCCTCAAAATTGAGGGGGCCCATTAATCAACTTTGCACCAGGGCCCACGCTGTTGTTACGCCACTGTATATAAAGCAAATATTGGATAACAAATATTGATCTGAATTGCATAGTCGTTTTATTAGAAAAGTTAGTACCATTTAAATAAACACATTAGCGGATCTTCAACAATATAATAAGTATTATTATCAATTAATACAAAGCTATTGAATAAACGAATTAATCTTATCTAAAAACCATAACCTAACCTACATATTACAACCGTTTGAATCATGCAAGTTTATTTCCGCGATTTACAAAACCGAGGAAATCCTTTGATTGTTTTGGGGCCATGCCACCCTTTTTGCGATTCCTTCTGCCCGCATACTCTTCCCTCTTTTTCATGTATGTCCTTGCTAGGGGATGTGCTCTGCGATGATACTGACCTATCTTCCACAGAATGCCTTTATTCCTGTTAAATATAATACACGACTAGCGTCGTATCTCTGCCACGTAACCATCCATCCCTCGATTATGCTTTTGATTTGACGTGTGAAATGTAAACCCTCCCCCCTGTTTTGATGGATAAATACACGATTTTATACAAAAGAACAGAGTTTGTCTATGATCAAGACATCGCCGACTACCGCAAATAAGGGTTAGTTATATATATATATATCATTCATTTTCATGTACATTCTAAATCTTAAAGAAAACACTAATTCAGTTGAATTAATATATAAACAATATTAAAAGAAAAATATTTTCAAATATCTAAAACAAGATAAAAAAAGAATTTCCAGACAAATTAAAAAATCACATCTAATGGGGAAAGTTCTGTACCTTGAACCAATTTTCAGATTGTACAATATTTTAAGGAGTTCTTGCAACCATTTATTTTTTGCCATATAGCACAATCATTTTGCAATTATTACAAATCACTTTTAAAAATAGTTGTCTACAGAGTGTTTTGACTGAAAATGTTCCAGTGTACATGATCATCATGTACCTTTGAACAGGCCGTCATGTAGCTCTGAACATTACTAAGTATATGTATTATCATTGTTAAAGACTGTATTGATATTGTAACATTGCACAAAATAACATTGATATTGTAACAAACATTCAAATGAACAAAAAATATTCAGTATGTAATATTAGAAATACCTCTACAATAATTTATCAACTTCCGGAATCCTATAAAAACCTCGCTTTGACACTTGTAAAGGAGGTTTTAGCGAACCAAGAACATCTTCCCAAGGATAGTCCACAACTCATAGTCCAGGTTTCTCTGGCCACTTCCATGATTTAAGAGATTGTACCATCGAAGAAATAGTGGCGCTTTCATTATTATAGTCAATAATTTTTCCGGGATAAACATTACCTTGATAACAATCTGCTACGTGCTGCCCAACTTCTTGAACAATATCTGCGAGAGCGAGAATATCTTTTACGGTTATTTTACCTGTAGCTAAATTGATGAAAACGACTTAATTTTCGTTTTCTTTAATTCCTTCCTGAATATCATATTCGTCATCTGAAGATCTCCTCAGAGACATATTTCATCATCACTTCTTCTACTGCCTTTAGGTTCCTCTTAATTTTATCCTTTCTTATATTTTGTTTTTGGTTTTCCATGGGCCGTGTCAATGGTGTGTCATTTATTTCAATCTTCTCTGGAGTTTGTGTTAGGATTGTAAATTTTCCTTTTTTCTGCCTTTAGTGGTTGGCTTACATGGTTCCGCTTTTGGAAATGGTCTAATGAATTCTGGACTTATTACCGAATTTCCCATACTGGACATCGGAGTGGACGGATCTGATAAATTCAAAATATATTGATTCTGATCTGCCTGTTCTTGGTCTGGATCTAGTCTATCTGTTCAGTAAGCAGACAGAAAATCATCGTCTGTGAAGATATCAGTATTCATAGGTGATATCCCAGTTGCTGTAAATCCGCTCAAAATATTTTTGCTAGTGAACTCAAGCGGAAAATCCTTTCCTGTAATTTCTGCTACATCATAGATCGGCAATGGCTTGCCTACATTCACAGACATCCAGTTCTTAACTGCTCTAATGCATTTTGTTTTAAAGATCCAAATAATGTGCGGTCAAGTGGCTGTACTTTGTGTGAAGTATGTGGAGAAAAGGTTAACATCTTCACGCCAAAACTTCGAGCCTTTTCAATTACAGATACGGTGACATGGCTCTCATGGTTGTCTAGAAGCAGCAATACAGGATCGTCTTTAGATGGTTTGACATGATCAATGGAAAATTCAAACCACTCTAGAAACAGGTTCTCGTTCGACCATCCAGACGGATGAGCACTATTTTTTGTGTTTATCATTTAGTGTACAATTTTGGTCACCTGTCTACAACAATTTATATAATATAAGATGACTTTACTTTTTTCAGCTAATAAGTCAGGTACATGATCAACAGCAACTAAATCAATCTTTGGTTTGTGCTTTGTGCAAAACTTCCGACTTCTAGACTGACGACACGGATCCGAATGCTGTTTGTTAAAAATTACTGTCTTTCTCTTTTGATACTAACTCCATATTGTATCAACATTTGCTTCCAATTGTCTTTATTAGAATGGAATAAAGATATAAACAATTTACATGTTTGTCGAAAAATTTACACATATGAAAAAGATTTTCTTAATCTCATAATGACTTTATCAAAAATTTAAATACTTTTTTCTTTGTGACAAATTTTAGAATAATAATATTTTTGAAAGAAAGTCAGAACAATAATGTAATCTCACCATAGGTTGTTGTTGCTGGACCGGCTCCTGTTTCACTTGAATATGCACTGGTTGAGGACTTGGTCTCGATACCGGAACAGTAACATTGTCCTGAACAGGTTGTACAGAATTATTATTGGCAACGGCATTAGCTGCTTTTCGACCTCTGTAACTCTACAAAAAAAATATATTTTTATTAATTAAAATATATTAATAATTTCTATATAATAAATTATGTCGATGCAATCTACATTAAGTTTTTATGCGATGTGCGTAAAATCATCAATATAATATTGATGATCCGTTAAAACCAAAATGTTTACAAAACAACAATAAGAAGTTATAACCCTAAAAGTATAAATATTTTTATTTATTTGTGTTCCCAAATTTATATTTCTAGTGATAATATTCCAATAGACAAATGTACAACGCTAAAACAAAATGTTTCTAATGGTACAAAGCGTTACAAAATACCGGTACGTCGCAGAAATTCTTTGAGCATGAACTCAAAATTCTCGCATAAAATATATTTATAATTTAGGTTTTTTTTTTCTTAATTAAACCGGTATCTTTTACGAATAAATTTGTCCATAGAAAAAAACCCTACAAATACTTACATTAAAAATAATATACCCGTATAAAATAATGAAATACAAAAATTGTAATTTAATTACCGAAAATAAATTGAAGATTCCAAAAACCATATTGAAAATTTAACAGAATAATAAGCGAGTAAATTGATATAAAAAATCTAGAGAAAATGTTAACGATGTTATTCGTTTACAAATTAACTCACTACTAAATGTTGGAGCATTAAAAAAATACCTCTTGGCTATTTTTCAAAATATGATGAACAATAATAATAGGAAAAAAAAGATTAAATTTCGTTCATGGTATATTAGTTCCTAATGTAGAAATATGATTTTTAATAATTCCTAAACTCCATATTTTCTTTTATTCAAGATGAAAAGATGATACGAAAACGCGAGAACATATTGTTATAGCAGTGTTTATCAAACTGGGTTTTTTTTTTGTATTTCTCGAAATATTTTATTTCTCAAGAAATGAGAAATTTCTTCTTAAGAAATGAATATATAATAAATTAAAAAATAATTTATTTTTTCAAACGTATGCTAATTTGTCTAATAATTTGATCCGTAAAAAATTAGATTCATTTTAGCTTCTCTCTCTTTCTTTGTCAGCCATTTTGTATCCACTACTGGATGTAGGCCTCCCCTAAATTTTTCCATTTTCCACGGTCCATTGCCACTTGGTGCCATGTTGTGCCTGCTGCCC
>WYDF02111511.1:0-10375 GCA_009867245.2 Adranes taylori
CAAATGAGGTATCATAACAATAACAATATATATTCCATAATAAGTAGATTGGTTCTTGTCGACAAAAAATTTCCAGCAGTACATTTATTGGCATACACGATGTTAAGTTCCAACCCAAAACAATAGTTCGTCCCTCTGTGTGATTTACACCGAACTCAAATTTTAAATTTTTCAATATCAATATCTTAACCGAATCTGTATCTTTCAGAGTCGGTGGCTAAATCAAATTTCAAAATCAATATCTAAATCATATTATATTGTAAAATCCCAATTAATATCCGCAAATAATTAAATCCCTTATTTTATAACCCCTAAAGTAGCGCCTCATATAAATTTAGAAAATAACGGTAGTTACTCTGTTGAATGCTTATCCTTCAATTCTCTAGAAAACTATGTACAATCCTGTAGACACTACCTAATTCTCAAAATGGTCTTACAGTCACTACATAAACTTCAAAAAATTTTAAAATGGAAAAGGTCTGTGAAGCGGTACCAAATCCAGGATACTTGGGTCTCTAAACCCGTGTAAATTTTATGACATGAACAAGTAAAAGAAGATTAACCAGGTTAACCAGTTAACTGAAGATAGTTAACTTCGGCATAATTAGACTCTAATCAAATATATTTAACAATAAATAGATTTAAAATCGAACAAGCATTTTCCAAACAGTCTCAAAATGCAGATGTTGCAGCCGACTCTCCTTGAGTCCTAGATTAGGAGACGTCCACGTAGACTGCCGTAGACGCACGCCGCAACTTTAACGTTAGCTCAATCTGTGGTGTTCTCCATTATCAGTTCTTAAGTAGTGTAATTATTTTCTATAACTATGGACCGTGTTCTTCCAAACTGCTGTTCACGACTAAGAAAAGTTTGTACAATTGTTGCATCTCACAACGAATTCTCCATAACTTACTGCATTGGTCTTAAATCATTACTTCAGCTCCTACCCAAGAGGCTAAAAGATTTTCGAGAAATTTTACTAACATGGCCAATAAAATTGAATTTTTTGGTATTTTAATTAACAATATGGCGAAATGCACTTAACTATTAAGCATTTCCGGACTATAAGATGCTGATCTCCGTACATTTTTCTTTATATACAACTCCGGCCTAAAATTTTCCACCAATCAACTTGATGTAACACAACCAACGTCATCGGTCCTGAATTCAAATTCTTTAGCCTTTCTGTGACGTATTTGCGGCATTAAATACTCTTATCTTTACCTTATAAAATTACACTTTACCACAAATATGGTTTTCTCTTTACATTCTTATTTTTCTTGTATTAATCTCTCTATTTCATTAGGAAATCAAATTAGTGTCGCCTGTGACGTTCTACGTGGCATCTGCCTTTAATTATTTTCGCATATAAATAATTCATATATTATAATATCTTTATCTCCAATCTTGGCAACATTATTCTTTCTCGATTTATCTAATTGGCAAATTTAGTATACCGAATAACTTTTTCGCTTGACCCATTTACCAGATGTTAAATAAATATTGTTTCTGGAAGAAATGCTTTATTTGTTGAATTTAACTATAGCGTATTGTATTGGTACTATTTCTTAATTCTTTCATTTAAAATCTCTGTATTTTAGCGTTGTCACTCAAAGCCCTTGAATTTCTTACTTCTAAAAAGCTGGTATATATGGTGGTTTCCGATGGAGCCTTCTAACTAGCAAAAATTCTTTCTTATATCGTTTATATTCGTTTTCTTTCTCTTTTATATATCCCGTAATAGAAGGGTAAGTTCTTCTAAATAATTTTCCATGCTAGGCTAAGATAATATTTCTTGTATTTATTTACTACCTCATCATAAAGCTACACGTTATATCACCTTCACTTGATGTTGTTGTTCAATACTATCTGGATCGGCAAATATTTTACGTTGACCGTGTGGTTGTGGGGTTATAATATCGGCGATCGGCGCTGGTGAAATAACTTCATTCCCCATTACAATTGTCGACATTATGATTTGATGCGCGCACCTCTATTCAGTACAAAATCTAATTGAATACTATCACTGAAATTAGAAAATTGATAAATTAGATGGACTCGCGTTCGCATTCAAACTGAAATTAATACGGAGGAGTCACTTTTTGAGAAGACTGAATATCAAAAAGCTTAATGTATCTATTGATTTGGTTAATGGAATATAAAATAAACTTAATGACATTAGACTTAAAACCGTTGATATCTGTACAATATAAATTTATTAAATGGCTAATAACATTTAGAATTTCATTAAACGAAGTAGTTTTGAAACGAAAGGCAACGGAAATCGAGGTTGAAAAAAGAAAATTAAAATATTTCAAATTTCCTAATTTTGAGTATATTATTATTTAAAATCAAAATTATATCTAGAATTTAATTATCGTTATTCTCGTAACTATTTCTTTCTTAATTCAAAGAGAAGTCAGGTAGTAACCTCAAATATCCTACTTATAAAGCGAGCCAGCTATAATATATAACTTCGTTCATATTTTTATGGACGTAATTACAGTTTCAGTTACATTTCTTCTCGTTTTCCTTCTTTGTTTAACTTTGTTTTACGACTATAATGAAGGAACGATGTACAACTAAAATTGTCTTTCACATTAAGTTACTTTCCAAATTGCTTCATCCAAAACAACTTTTAAACGGTTTATAAAACAAAAAGCAATTAGGTAAAAAGCTTTTCTCATCAATAATTGTAACATGCAATTAACCACTATTCCACAAATTAAGACACAACTTGATATAATTTAAAACAGGCGTTTGAGTTTAAATTAGAGGTGGTGATTTGTTGAACAGTTCTCTATTCTCATGTTCTGAGCGAGGATGGCAGTAAACGAGAAGAAATGGAAATCGAGCTAGCTGAATTACACTTTATTGCCGTTTAGAAATTCCTCCGTACTGATTTATAAGCAAAATGATATATAACTAGAGTTGCCACACGTACAAGTTTTCCCGGACATGTCCTAGTTTTAAGGGTGTCCGGGGTGCGTCCAGGCGGGATTTCTGCGTTCGGGGGGAATCTGTGTATCCAATCCATCGGTAACAAATAGGCTTATAGTCATTACTTACCTTTCTTTTGTGCAAATTCTTTAATTTATGCAAACATTTTTTCCTCTTCGCCTAAAACATGATTAATGCATTTCATGTTTTAGGTTCACTTTTATATACATTTAAATTAATATTTATTTCATTTAATTGATTTTTTTGGAGGACTAAGTATGCATATGTACTATATATGCGATCCTTACAAACGATCCTTAATACGTTCCTTACAGACGTGTTATGATTTATGCCAACCAATCACGACACGTATAGCTGGTGACTGTCGCACGCGTGTTTGTTTACACGCGCTGACTGTGTTAAATGAATGAACTAGTGTCGATCATGTCGCATACGCGTGACCAAAGCCAAGGTTTACACGTAAGTTCGCAGTTGACATGCGAACTTACGCTAAATAAGTTCGCTAATGCGCTAAATAAGTTCGCAGTTGGAATTATTAACAATGTCTAAGCGTAAATGTGTTTTTACTGAAGAACTCAAGGCAAAATATCCGTGCTTTAAAAAAGTGCCTAACGGAAAACACTGGAAAATAAAATGCATTGTTTGCAATTCCAATATTTCCATTGCAAGCAAAGGTAAGACGTGGAAATTAATTTATAATTTAGGGCTAAAATATTTGCATTATTTTAGGAAAGTCGGATATCGAAGACCACATAAATTGTGAAAAACATAAAAGAAATGTTCGATCTTCTTCAAGTAGCTCAAACTGAGGACTTAGTTTTGAAAAAAACATCACAAGAACGCGAAAACTTAATTGCGGCCATAGAAGAAACGTTGTCATGTCACATCATAAACCATCATCATTCGTTCAATTCTTTGGATTGTTCAGTTGCAACAAGCAAGCGAATTTTCAGTGACTCGCTAATATGTAAAGAGGTAAATATCTGGTTCTAATTCATTAAAATCGATCTACTTATTTAATTTGAATCCAATAGGTGACTTGCGGGCGAACAAAAGCAACTGCAAGCATCACCAATGTCCTTGCTCCTTTTTCTGTTCAACAAACGTTATTCCAACTTAAGAATGTTTCGTATATATCGATGTCTACTGATGACAGTAATAATCTCCTCGAGAAGATATATCAAATTTTAATCCAGAATTTCGATTTTCCATCTGGCGGTATGAAATAAAAAATTATTGACTTGGTGTGTGCTTCAATCGAGCAAGCAGAAACTATTTCGGATCTAATTGTATCGAGCCTAGAAAAATATGTACTACGCGAAAAATGTAGTGCATTTTGCGGGGATAACTGCAATACTAATTTCGACGGCAAGATAAGGTTAGGCAAAAATAATGTTTTCTTTAAACTAACGGAGAAAATTGGCGGAAACTTGATTGGAGTTGGGTGCTCAGCAGACATCCTTAACGGCGCTATTCACCATGCTTGCGATTCTGCCATTCCAATTGATTTAGATGCTATAGTCTACAAGATTCATAACTATTTTGCAATCTATACGCTCATAACACATGATTTGAAGAACTGGTGCAACGCCAGACTATTGATAAAGATTTGTTAAGAAAAATTCAATCTTCATACAAATATACGCATTAGAAATTTTGTCAGACTATATCTGTTTTTATAAATAAATGTGCATAAAATCTATAACCCTTTGAGTTACCTATCTGCTTATATAATTAGTAAAGAGAAAGGATTATAATTTATATTATTTTTATAAGTAGTTACCCATAATTTGCACGCGTAGTATCTTATAAACAGGTTCGGTATTTTGTCCTATTTTCAAAATTCGCATGTCCGGGTTTTTACATGCAACTGTCCTAGATCATTCGAAAAGTTTATGGCAACCCTATATATAGCAGAATAATTACTGTACATTTAGTTATGTAGAGTACGTTGTGCCAGACAATCCTTCTCACTGTATATTCATACAAAAATAACTTTGTAGTAAAGTTAAGTTTAATTTTGTATTTAGAAATACAGCAAGGAACACATCTCATTTAAAATAGTTCGGACGAGATCAGGTGTCAATAAAGTGGTCCTCCATCTTATTGAAACATGAATTCATGCGAATCTGCTCGTAGTGATGTGAGAGCAAGTTTGGAGGATATCGAAATAAATCCTGTGAGCGCGTTCTCTTGAAAGAAAAAGGAGCATAATTATTTGCTTAGACGCAGCCACATTATGTATATTTTTCATGCTCAGTTGTTTCATGGTCTGTTCCCTAAATGCGCACATAGTGACGATGACTGAGCTACTGAAGTGAAATGTCCCTTTATAACTAAAACTGAAACATCAAATAAAATTTCATCTTTCATTATATATAACATGGAATTGCAAAATTCCATCCGTTTCCTTTTGACGTGATTAGTTAGTCCATGAACAAGCTTCAGTCTTATGATTTGAAATGTTGACCTCATCCTTGTATATACGAGATAGTAGACTATGAGTTTGCAAGATCCGCGCAGCTCTGTTTGTGATTTACGCGAGTTTCTCTCAAAGACAAAAGTGATTTTCGGCACTTTCTTTAGCATGCTACGCTGGGACAACCAAATTTGTTTCTATGAGCTCCAGAGTCCAGAACGCCTTTGATACAGGACTCAGCGTACCGAGAGTATACAAACAACTGAACGTTCCCGGAATAATATCGACAATATCTAACTAACCTCTGTTTCAAATGGCTACTGATGCATTTCATGATGGTCCTTGAGAACTTAAACAATGCATTATGAAATAATATAAGCTCTCTCTTTTATAACAACCCTGCAGAACCAACAAACAATTCCCGTATTATTCATTTGTAGGCGTAATATGCATTTCTAAAATATTTTATTTAACAAAAAAATTTCATCTACTGAAAATGAACTATTAAATAAAGTAAAACAACGTAATATCAATTTTACAAAGTTCGTGGAGGGTACAGAAATCCATAACTATAACCACTTAATATTTTGACATCTGAAGTCATCTTTCAGTTCGACAAAATTAAAATAGCACACATCACCTATATTCAATCATTTAATTAAATGCCCTTTTTAAAACACCAATCTGTGGCGAATTTAGGAGAGAGGGTTAACTACGTTCAAACCACCATTTTATTCAAAATTTAAATTATTCTTACAAATTCAATAAAATTATTCGCTATCAAAATGTATAAAATTATACAAGGTGTTACTATAAAGTTTTTTGAACATAGTGTTTTGAATATTGCTCCAAATCAGTTGAGCAGTATATTAAATTGTTTTTATGTGCAAAATTAGTCCCTCTTAGTTTTGTATAAGTTCTCAAGTTTCATTTATCGCACACATAAGAACAGACATATTAAAGGCAGGACAATTGTTTTTTCAAAGTCAAGAATAAGTGTACGTTTTCTTTAAAACTCGCTTAATCTCTTACATATTAAAGCATCTTTGTACTCAAGAAATTAAAAAGAATTACAACAAACGGTTTTCAAACAACCGTGTTGCTTGTTTTGCAAAGATTGTAAAACAAGCAACGCCCTGTATATATGTTAAGTTGTGATTTTAGTAAAATAGAATTTTACATTCGAGAGTTCTATCTTATAGTTTCTGAGATATAACGAAACGTTTGTTAAACTTTAATTGTGCCAACGTCGCATTTTGAAGAAGATATAGGCATTGAACTAATTTCATTCGACGCTTAATCCAATATACTATATGTGTGCAGAATTTCAACTCCTGGTTTTGAAACTGAATTTTTCATTAAACAAAATGGCGTATTTACGCCATACTGAATTTCTCAAAAATAAAAAAATCCCCTTTGGGAAAAAAATCGTGTGCATCTGCTTACGAAATTTCATCTAAATCGGTCTAATAGATTAAGAGAAATCTTTCAACGTACAGACATCCGTGTATACAGGCATTGAAAAATGCACCCTTTTCCATTTTTTCCAAGAATTTTTTTTTTGAAAAATTTCTTCTTGTGGTAGATTGTTCCATATGAATCCCTCTTTGAATTGTGTAAACGGATTGCAGTCATATGAATACAAGAAACGTACTAAGGTGAAATGGAAAAAATGTTCAAAACATGAATCCTCTATCTATCATATGCATATAGGTACGTCGCGAGCGAAGCTGAATCACTCGTGGGGAGGTTCAAACTGAGACCAATTTGCACACGTCAGGAACAACGATCGAATGGGTGAATTAGTGACTAAATTAATGAGTGACGTAATGAAAGAATTAGTAAGTGTGGTGCACGAAGTTAAACGGATTTTTCTTTTAAAAATTCAAATGTAATTCTGCAGCACTTCTGCAGTTCACTTTCATTAATCTCGTTTTGATTATCTGTATTGTTTTATAAAATGTTTAAAAGTTCTAAATTTTATTTGTGTAATATCGACCTTTAAAGTCAGCCTTTATGTGACCAATAAATTTTGAATACTACACTTATTGAGTGATTTCAGCCCAAGGCTGAATATTTATAATTTATATAAAAAAATATTTATAACTTTTTAGAAAATACAATTCAGCATTTATAAATAATATTTTTTTTTTTTGGTATCTTTCAACTTTACTTTTAATTCACGTAAAAAAAAATATATATACATCGAGCAAAGTTTTTGTTGATTTAACCTTCTACAATTTTAATGCATTTAGCATTCCAAAATTACAACCCTGGTCTTCTATTATACAACTTTGGAATGTAGAAGGAATGTAGATAAACAAATATTTAAAGTTTTTAAAGAATGAGAAGTAGTCTTGTTCTGTTTCGGTGTACCCATTAGAAAAGCTAACCCCGTGAGGCGCTCCTGACCTATTCTGTTTGAAATGTAGCTTTCAAGTAGTCGCCTCAACGTTGGGAACGTCCGCTGAGGAGTCGCTGTTGAAACAGCCAGAGTTGCAAAAATTTGCAGCATTGTTTGCATATTTGGGTAGAAGTCATGCGCCAATGGCTTCAAGAGCAGTAGATGGTTTTTCAGAAGAATCTTGTGTACAACAAATCATACTAAGAGTCAGATGGCAACGATTTTTGATCACAAAATCTTTATAGGACTCCTAGTTTTTTAGATTTGTACGATAGTTTTTTGTCTATTTTGGTTCTAGCCGGAATCAAAAGCTATTGCATCTTTATGAGTCTGGAAGCGTGCTCCCAGCTCTGTTTTCAAATAATCGACAAAAGGTAAGAAAAGATTTTCTACGATAATCTTCTTCGACTGAGTCTGCCTGGACATTTTCCCAATGAATTTGCCTTCCAACCAAACACGGATTAATTATTTCGCCAGAGCTAATTTCCTAGGCTTCTTGAAAAATTCGCGTGATTCGTTGTTTACTTCTTAGAGTTCTTAAGTGGACATTAGTGTCTAAGTAACTACTGCCATTAGAAATTGTAGATTCTCAATAACGGCCTAAATTTGATAAACTTCAGCCAGTTCTTGATCTGAAGTATGAAGACTCTCACGAGTTTGCCGTACAACTTCATATTATTCTGCAAAACTTTCATTGAGGCATTTTTCTCCGTCAAGTTAGTCTTGGATAAAGAAATGGGCGTTGAATAAGAAACCCCGATAAGGCGCTCCCGTCTCGAAAACCCACCTGTCGGAAAAAAAGTAACTGTGATTTTTATTGTACCAATGCTGTTTGGAACAGTTGGTAGTTTGCAAGAGTGGTACTTTACTAGGCTCAGAGAATGGGCGGCATAGCGCACATTAAGCGCTCTGGGAAACTACTAGTTAATGATTGTTCACATTCCCTTTGATCTAACTCTCATAACAGCGAAACTATCGTAGCTCTCACCAACCATGAAGTTGAGGTCAAAACCATGTGAACAGGAGTGTATTCAAAAACACTTGAGGGCAAACTTTCCGCAGTAGAATTCTCAATATGAATAAATCCTAGGAAGTCCACCCGCACAACATCTTTTTCTCACGCGAGATCTAGACACTTGTTCAGGACGTGAAAGTCTCATCCGCTAGAACCGCAAAATATTTAGCACGTTTTACCCTTTCTATTATCTTTTCATGAATCAATTTTCCACAAGTCTCTATTATCTCGTTTTGAATTTCAAATTATGTGTACATAGATCCGCCTACATTTCCTTCGATTAAGAAGATACCCTTTGAGACACTCATCGTCAAGTAATAATGGTTGTAGAATCACCATCATTACCTTCGTGTTTCGATTCGAATATTTCGATCGCCTTGAATAATTCTGATAAAATTTTCCAGCAGTTTTCCAGCTTGGAGATGGTTATGTAAACCGAAAGTGCAGTGCTTGTTTCCACCATCGCTGTTTTTGGTTCCAAATATAATGTACATTTTCCAAACTACTCCTTTCAAGACATCAAAATATACCAAACAAGAATGCTTTTTGAATCAACTACTTTGAAACGCCATATTTCGTTTACCAAAAATAGAGGACTTAAAATCTTTGTCTGACATCAAAATATGATTAAACATTTCAAATGCTTCATATATACTACAAAACCAAAACTGGCATTTGAGTTTCCTTGCCCTCATTAGTGGACGAATACTCAGAATTTTGCCAAGGCTGATGGATGGAAATGCTGTTAGATGGTGACAAAACATTCTTGTCACTTGATTCGTTTCCTTTTTTTTTGTTATTGACAGAAAATCCAAAAGTGTCAGGGAGGAGAGGGTTCAAACCGCTTACCGCCCCTGCCCCCTACCAACACATTTTGGCATAATAGAATTTAATAAAATTTATTTGTTTCTATGTTCAAATATGATTCTTCTTCAAAAGGACTGTATTTTATGATTCACATAAAACAGTTTAAATTAAATAAAAGAACTGCAATGTGTAAAACATTATAGACCTCATAGGTTTCTTATTGATCCATTCGGAATAGAAAATCTAAAAACGAGAGCATATCAACCATTTTATAGTTTTTATATAGATTCTGTAAAAGAGAATTCAAACCATATACGTGGATCAGACATAAATAAATATCATTGCATGAACTTGATGCATAGATATGTATGTCTGTAATTGTTCATGGAAACTAAGTTTAACTAAATATCAAAGAAGTTGCACTAGTGTTGATCAAAAGTAAGTAAGTGATTCAGCCAATTTCTAATAATTCAACATCTCCTCATTAAATTCCAAGTTCCTCCGATAATTTATTTTTTATTAATTTATTTAAATGATATTCAGTTACAAACAATTATTTCCTATTAATATTGAACAAGTACAGAGCTACTGCTGCTATAATATACTTGCAGCGTTTTAGCTGCCGTACAGAAATGTTAAAGTACTTGACAAAATTTGGATTACATAAGTCTAGAAATCGCGGGCGTTATTAAATGAAACTACCAGCAATACGTTCTACGTAAAAGTATGAATTTATTTATAACTTTTTAATTAATATCAATATATATA
>WYDF02111522.1:0-23583 GCA_009867245.2 Adranes taylori
CAGATGGCGGCAGTAAAAAATGTATAAGTATATAAAATGTATATAAACCCCAGCGCTTATATATATATATATATATATATATATATATATATATATATATATAACTAATATGTAGCTACGTACAATTTTCAATGTTATATGTAACTAATATGTAGTTATTTGTCAGTCATGGGCTTGGATGTGGACAGTATAAAATAAATAAATATCACGTTCTACATATCGATTTTCATTGCTCAAATTCGACAAATCTTTTATCTATTTAATAAGATTACTCCATCACGGCGTTCTCTCTCCTAATCCCGATATTTTCAACAGGTTAGGCACAAGCAATCTTGTGCATCTAGTGAACCTAATTAACGAACATTTTGTAAACCATTGAAGTATTCAGTTAAAATTGTAAATTAAATTTTTCACATAATCGAAATGCAAATATAACCCCCAACGCAGTAGGCATCGACTGAGAACCAGACGAAACAGAACCTTAAAACACGAAAACAAACATTTCAAACTCAAAACTGCTGGGTATTAATTTATTAATCACATACTAACCAGACGTACAGTACTAATTAAAAATATCAATACTATTCCATAGAAGTTGGTACAGTAATAAACATTTGAGCATATAAATGACCCACAGTCTGTATATTTCTCTGCATAATTATACGTAAAGTTTTTGTATATAAATCTGGTGGTCTAGCTACGGTTGGATCACGCCAATGCAATCCATTTGCGTCCAATCCAAATAAAGCAGGTGAAGGAATATGATCGCGCATATAACACCAGATACAATCGCGAAGAATAGCTACAATCTGTATAAAAAATGAACTGTGTAATAAATGTTATATCAATTTAAAATTTCATTAAACAACAGAAGCGGAAGTTTAAACTACGCACTTATAAATTGGTATATTAATATAGAATTCAGTCACTCGAAGTGTTACCAATTAAAAATGCTATAATCCCGTCTCTTATGAATCTTTTTCATAAGGGACGTTGTGGTTAGGCCTGACGCGTAAACTCTATACACCCACATAGATCATGTCGAGAAGTCGATCGGATTCAAGTCTAACAGATTTAAAGGTCATTGTTCCGAAGAAATGAACTGTGGAACGTGATTTTGTAGAAATTGTTGAATCGAACGAGTTTTATGGGCTAAAACAGAGTCCTGTTGTCAAGTCAAGCGGTTGGCTCAATAGATTCATATATTATTTAAGACTTTTTGTTATTACACTTGTTACTTTATCTTAAGCCCATGAAAATGAGCGGAGAACAACCTATTTCATTTACATGTTTACTGTTTGTTTACTCATAGCATCTGTCCAAATTGCCGCTGGGCTCTTGATCATTGAAGCCGAAGTATTCTATTGTGTTTGTGCTAAATCCTATACCTTTTGTATCTTATAAGGTTTGAATTTATGTTTGGCACATTCAGCTTCGTTACCAACTTTGTTGCGCTTTGTGGATTCCTTTCAATTCGCAATATTATCTTGCAAGCTAATTCTGATGGTGTTGCTGTTTTTCTATGACCGCCGGCGTGGAGGTTTGAGATGCTACCAGCATCAATGTAACATCGAATGGTTGGTTACGCAAACATTTTGTCATAACATCTAAATATTACGGCTTACAACTGATAACTGGTTGCGATTTTCTGACCAAATACAAAAAGTAATCACACTATTTCGTTTGAATTCTATTTGAAATTATTATTTTTTTCTTGTACGGCGTAGAAGGATATAATTTCTACGCTATACTCTTGAAAATAACTTGACTGGCCAATGTTTGACAAAATACAAACAAATGACAAAATACATATCATCAGCAGCAACCATTGTGTGGTAGGAGCATTTCGAGTGACGAACCCTGTCAGTATACGTGTAATGTTTTGAGCGTAATAAAAAATATTTAATATGAGGGATTAAGATTTATTTATACGAATGACATACCTCAAAAGAATTTAAAAATGGAACCACATCTCTGATACTGGATAACGGTGATGGCAACAACTGTCCCAATGCAATTAAATCAATAACTTTAACAGTTGTATTCATAAGCGCTTTGTAATTTTCCGATTCGGACGATTTACTTTGATCACCCATACTCGTCCATTGATGCATTACGGTCGCAGTTAGTGCACGCAATAATACCGAACAGTAACATAAAGCTGGCCGATACAATGCAATAAAATTAAGTAAATCCCATAATAATGGTGTGTTGTTAAACAGTCGACGAATGTGCAAATCACGTTCAATAGTTACCTTAAAATAAGTACAAAATCTTATTTGCCGAAATCAGAAAAACGCGAAAAAAGAAAATAGTGAAAGAAATGACTTCGACTCATTCAGAGAATGTAAAGTATTGTATTTGAAACAACCTTGATACAATTATAGTTTTCTAAATAAAATTCTTATATTCTTACCTTAGAGAACTCTTCCTCAGGCCACGGCAATCCATTATACATCACATCAGGACTTATTAGCTGAACAATCATTAATGACAGCAGTGTTACACTATCAAGCAATACATCATCTTGTGGTTTGATAGAGCTAAATGTAATATCACCATTAATTGCGCTTGCCTCGCCATATGGTACTGAATATGTGGTTGAGCAACATACTTTAATCACACCGATTAATTGAGCCGAATTTGATGCAACAAAATCCGTTGAAAGAGTGCGAAAACAAATCGATTTACGTTTGCCCGTACCGATAATTCCGCCATTGAAGATCGATGCATGTTTTGTGAGGTTTATAATTTTGCTCTATGAAAGACAACAAAGATAATTTTATTTTAGTTATTTTAAATGTTTATTATTAAATCCTGTCAGAATTACTTAATTTACAAAAATTTCGAGTTTCAAATACTTTTATTTTCAGACATTCGTCAATCGAGAGGAAAATCAATCTTAGACTGAACAACGATATTTTTCAAGTTGCTTAAAACTATCACAAGGGATCAGAAACAACTACTTAGAAAAAAAGAGGTATTCTATAAACCGGCACCTGGTGTATAGCTAAACTAAAACTGTTGAAAAAAATTTAACTTGCGGATCGTTCAGCTTGAAGGATAACCGATGAATCAGAAGATATAATCGAGATTCTACTCTAATTGAAACACTTTAAAGTTCTATGATACGTACTTACAATTTTTTTATTTTGAGTTAGTAAATGCTTATTCACTTCTTGGTTATTATTCAGGTTTTCATGTTTTGCACCAAACAGATCTGATTCCGTAGCAAATAGTGAGCGTTCCAAAAAATTTCTTAATGCTAAATTCCTAGCAATCTTGGAATGAGTACATAATCGCTTCAAAATACTTTTGACTCGTCCAAATACTTTTAAACGAGTTATATTATCTATGTAAAGAAAAAAATATTAAACCCATCGAAATCAAATCAAATATTAAAATTTTCATATACCTGTTTCTTTGCAACAAAAAAAGAAATATTCAATGCCACCTTTAACAAAATTTAGTATGACTTCAACCGGCTGTGCTTCATTAATTTTTGGAATATCTAAAATATCTAAAATTTCGCATAATATATGTAAGGAAATTGAATTTAAGTAATGAGGATTTAATAACGTAGTCAACGTTTGTAGATTTACTTCCAAAGCTTTCGATATAAATTTCGCTTTGAGTAATAAAATTTTATCTGATTTTTCCCATCTACGAAAATAATATAACATTAAAATAATGACGAATATAATTTGACTAACTCTAACCTAAGTAATGTAAGTAGATTTTTCCACATTTGTGTTAAATCCAAATCATTGTTCGATTCGTACTGATCGAAATTTTTATATTTATTCAAAATCTGTTCCAATGCTTTGGAAAAATATCCGCCTTTCTCGCAATAAATTTCAATTGAACGATCAAGTAACTCATTGCCTAAAATTCGAACTAACAAGGCTAGATGCTGATCGGTTTTCGAATTCTCCAAAATAAAGACCAGCGATTTTATAAGTAATGTTGGATTACTTCTTCCTTAAAATTATATTTGTATATTTACTAATGTCATAAATAATAAAAGTACTACACTGAGGCCATACCGAAATTAAAATCAACACTTTTTGAAATCAAATTTTTGCTCAAATCAGTTGTTTTTGTTCATTGTTGTTAGATAGAATGAATAAGTCATAGTAGTCATTGTAGTTAAATAGAATGAATAAGTCATAGGAAAATTGTAAATACAAAAGATCCAGCCTGATTGTATTTACATTCAAAGAATTTCTTATAAAAACTGTGCCAATGTTGTTTATTCGTTTCATCATTTTCTTTTTTCATAATTATCAGTCTACATGAATATGAATTTATACAAGTTATAAAATTTATTATCAAGAATTGAATATTTTAAATTCATTATAAATAATTCTTGAGATCAATTGGAAGTGTTTTTACTTCGTTACTACCACTACCACTTCCACTACAAAAAAACACTTCCAAATTATCTCATCATGGATTATCACAAAGTAATTCTTGACTCAATCAATCTATCTATTAAATTATTCTTACCAATATAAATTAAAATTCTAGTAGCAATCTGTGCTTTTAATATATCAGAAGAAATAAAAATACTATTAATAAGATCAGCATCATGTGTTAACGAATTTAATATATTCACATTGGTCTCCTTATTATGGATTTGATGGCGAATGGAAAAATCAATTTCTTGCAGTATTGACTCTAAAATTAAACAATTTTAAAAGTACATATTGAAAATAAATGCTTCTATAATCAATAACTGAAACATCCGCTCCAACAAAAAGAAGCAGTGTTCAATTATATATCGATAGACTACATAGAAGAAAAAATTCAACAAAGAAATAAGCAAAGTAAAAGCAATAACAAATCTAGGCCTAATTAAAACAATAAATTAAACACATAAGCTAGCCGCAATAAAACGCCTACATAAAAAAAAAACCAATCACAACGAACAGCCGTGGTAGAAGATGGTACGCACTAACATATATCGGGTAGATAGACTAAAGAGTTAAATAGATACACACGCAATTGGTTGTCTTTATAAAATTACAAGAACTAAAGAACTTCTATGTCGACAAGAAGACATTGGTAATGGAAAGAAAAGGGGCAGAAAGATTAAATGGAAAGAAAAGAAGAGTGGCGTATATGCTCTACTTCCTAGTGAGTAAAAACTGCCCTTAAAATTAAAACCAACCAGACGAACATTCAATATAAGAACTATCAATCTACGAGCGAGCGAGCAAGTCAGGAAAAATAGGTGTCTTTATAAGACAAACAATAAAAAAAACTTCTATGGGGAGACGCTGAAATAAAACAGGAACAAAACAAGAGTGAAGTATACTTCTTAAGAGAGTAAAAACAGCCCTTAAAAATAGAACAAACTAAACGAACATTCAATATACGAATTAATGAACACCAAGTCAAGAAAAATACAAATAATCACAGTATCACGTAATCTCCAACGTAGCTGGATTTCTTCCAGAAAGCTCTCATTTACTTTACGAAAAATAACGCAAAACTGAATAAAACTTAAAAAAAACAAAATATTCTAATTAAGAAACGACGGTTACAGCAAATATATATTTTTTTCATAACGTACTTTCCACATACTCAAACATGTAGAACAAACAAATTCACACAATTACATCTACAGATGGCCTAGAATTAAAAGGCATAAAACTCAAATAAACAATATAGTAGAAAGGAATTGTATGACTTTCAGTTCCGCTTTCTTCTATTTCTGTAATGAGTTTTGTTCAAAAGAAACCTAGAGTACTTTATGTTTAACTTTGTATACAAATCACGCTAGTCTGAATCTTAGAAATCTAAAAAATAAAGATATTTTGTACATTTAAACATTTCAATACTACTTTTAAAACTGAAATCCCAAATTATCTAAAGGAAGTTATTTGATAAAAAATAGAATTGTCAATCAATTGTAATAAATTATAGAATATACCTAAAAGTTCATGACTATTTGACTTAATTTTATTCGCCATCGCCATATCGATACACAGTTGAGGATTCAAAAATATACAATCGAGTAACAGTTCAACAATTTGGGAGCCACCTTTATCGCATTTTAGTATCAAACTTTCGAGAACTTGCTGAAAAATAATAAAATATTTAAAAATCTTGAATCCAATTTCTTTAAAATATTTTACCTGTAATGCTTCAGGAGAACCAAAATATTTACACCAATCATCAGTCATATTATATAATTTTAAAATTACATTCATTGGTACTGAAAAGATTATTAAACATTAATATTCGTCTAATTTATATAAAAACTAGTTAGAAGTCTAACGAAATCAAGATATTTTGTACATTTAAACAACATTTCATTGTGACTTTTAAAACTACTGAAACTTAACTATAAAATATAAAGACTTACATGTTTTCTTTATATCGTCGGAGATTGTATTTAACAACGTTGGGGATAGAGTTAATAAATGCAACAAGAACGGTACAGTTGCCTTCCTTTGAATTCGGACTGCATCAGCTTCTTGAAAGGAAGTTTCTTGTAAACTAGACTACAGAAGTGAAAAATGTGACAAAAAGCAATAGTTTAAACAAAACCTTAAGTATGCTTAAAACATTAATTCATTATATAAGAAATAATTAAAGATTAAATGAATAATATAAAAGTCCTAACTTGACCACAGTTTTGTTACTGTACTGCCGCCCAACATTGTGTCGATGGCTATTTTCAGTCACACTTATGAGAATGGTTCGTGATCATCATATTCATTCTCGTGACTGTGCCACAAATTACACTTTAAAACGTCGAGCGTCTCAAATATGAACAAATAAAATGGTAGTCTAAAATGTTAAGAACTTTCCCATTTTCGCATAATGCTCAAAGAAATGTTATTGACTTAATAAAATGAAGTCATAATAAAAAAATATATGTAGTTTCTTATCTAGTATTACTGTGTTTTTTTCTGCTTGAACTTATTTCTGATTTATTTACGACTCTATTTCCTGATTGTGATAATAATTCAAAACAATATAATTATTGCATAAATTCAAAATAAAAAATTAAGAGAACAAGAATCTATTTTCTTCAAGTCATAATAATGCTACTACGAGATTTCAATTAAATATTTATAAATCAAACAATAACTACCTGAAACAATTCTAATAAAGCTTTCTGAATATCAGAAGCATGACTAATTGCCAAATGCCCTAAAATACCGACGACAGATTTCAATTTCGGTGATTCACAACCTTGTTGGTACGATTTATTCTTACAAAAATCTTTAAGTCCACAAGACAGCACCCGAACGATAACAGTTGTAGGAAAACAACTTCCAACATGTGCTACGACCCAATCAAAATTTGGAGAATGTTTTACAGATGTATCTGATAAAACGAAATTGGTGTATCATTAAAAACAAATTAACATTTGATTAAATAACCAATACCTAGAAGTGTATTAATACAGGATTCAGTATCAGAATGCATCAAAGATGATAAACATTGTGTAGTTATATCAATTAAGTTTCTTGTCGATCTACAACTCATCCATAATTGGAGAGTTTCATTTAAACCTGAAATATGTTTTCGGTTAGTAAATTAGATATTAGTTCACTTAGAAATTAACCTGTTGAAATATGTGCTCTGCCTGTATATTTCGTTGAAATTTCTCCCAAAAGTTCAAGAGACCAAGCACTTATTATCGGAGCCCATGCCTCAGCATTTTTTGATATAAATAAACATAAAATTGTATGCACTTCTAATAAAATAGCTTCATCATATTCATTTATTGGTGGTAATTTGCCTGTAGCAATTTCTGTCTGCACAATACAATAGATTACAAGTAAATAAAAATTATTAAAAATATATTTAATAGGCTTACCTCTAATCGAACTATGAAATTTTGTGCTGCTGAATCAAAAACATTACATAAATATTCTAAAACCGCTGATCTTGCCGCAGGTAGATGTTTTAAAAGTAATAGTGATACTTTTGTCAGTTCCAAAGAACTTTGTTTAGACTTGTGTGTTATTCCATTTATGAATGCTCGTACTTCGTTCATTAAATCAGGAAACTTACTACGAATTGACGATGACTGTAACATAACTATTATACAAACTATAATTACAACATATCAGGAAAAATGATCAATAATAACAAATATGAATTATGGGTTAAACTTGTTTAAAAGGTTTAATGCGATCAGTCAGTCTTTGATAAAAGAATCAGTCTGTCTTCAAGATGTTACACTTCCGAAGTAGAGATGGAGTTGAATTCCTTTGAAAAGAGTTTTGAAACTACAATTTTAAAAGCAAATATATAAAATGGGTCGTATGGCGCTATACATTTTCAATAAGCCTTTTTTAAAGACATTGATGTGATTACTAGCTTTACGTACCTATAAAATCAATATCTACGATATATTTGCTTCTCATAAAAGCAGATTCACTTCCATTTTCGCTTTATTGAGTTTAAGGTTAAATGCACCCACGACTTGTAGATTCTAGTTGAAACCGAGATTCGGAAAAAGCGAGTTGAAGTGAACGGTTGTTTTTTCCTGTGCGCTTTTTATTGTATACCTCGTGCGCTTTTAATTTAAATACTTCCTTTTTTTTCTCGTGCATAATATCAAGTTAAATATCCTTTATATATTTCTTGTGTCCTGTTTGCGATTTCTAATTTTTTCCTTTGTTTCGTGATAGTAATTCCTGCGACTTAGAAAGGTTAGTAAAGGGGTGGAGATGGCAGCTCTGGGTAGCTCGGACGATGAACCTTCTTTTCAACTACCAGCAAAAATGACCAAACTTTCAGAAGTAGAAGTAGATAATAATATCCCCATACGCCAAGATCACTCTTCCCCAAATATTATGTCAACTGATCGTAATACATATCCCGACTTTTTTAAGGACTACCCAAGGAAATATTATGCCCAGGACAAAGAGCTCTTTGATGTATACATATCGTAGTCGGATAGAAGGAGGGTACAATGAATTAATAGGAAAATTCTTAGTAAATGAAAAGATCACGGGAGTAAAAACTGTATCTAATAAATCCAAATCTATAGCTGCAGTTACCTTCTTTAATTATTTATGTGCGAATGAATGTCTTGTATCTAGTATACCGACTAGATATAACTTCGAAACTAAAATTCCTCCTCACTTAGCCTCTTGTAGAATTCTCGTTAGAGATGTTTATGCGGACCTCTCCCCAGAGGAGATCCATAGAAACATTGAATTTTTGAACTATAATATAGATATCCCAGTTTTACATGTCAAGAGAATCCTGCATAGCCGGCTTACCAATGATAGGGCTGAACGCTTTCCATCCAGAAATATCATCATCACTCTCAGGTGTACTTTTGTGCCGAGGGATATTGTTATATACAAAAGGATATTTAATACATATGTTCATATTCCGGGTGTAGCTCAATGTTTGAAGTGTCTTAGATATGGGCATTTCAAAACTAATTGCAATAATGCTCTTAGGTGTAACAAGTGTGCTTTTTCTGATGAATTAGCTATGGTAGAATTACACAGCAGATCTTGTAATCAGAAGAAATGTGTTTTTTGTGACGGGGACCACCCCTCCACAGTATCGCCATCGGATTGAGTTTGTCCAGAATTCATTAGATAGCGCAACATTAAAGAGCATATGTCTATACACAATGTTAGTTTTTGGGACGCCATTAAGGTTTTTCCCTGGGATAAAAACCAGGATACTCACGCCTTTTCTTCAAAAATAATTCCTTCCTCTTTAGCTCCCAAATCATTCCCTCATTTAAGCGACCAAAACATGCTTTCACAAATTACAATATTCAAAAGTACAAACAAACTTATTCTTCTATTGCTTCTGAAACTCCCCTGGCCAATCGTACATTACCTGGGGTATATCTCGAAATAGAGGATTCGATTCTGGATACTCCTCGCACTAAAAGTTCGGCTAAAAGAATTACTTCTACCTCTTATCAACTATGTCCTACGGCAGAGAATACCTTCATCAACAATAGTGACCTCTCCCCTCCAGGTTTCAGGTCGATTCAGAGGGGAGAGCGCCCTTCTCATCAAGAGGAGGTAATTACCAAGGACTCTAGGATTCCTAAGTTATCGAGAGTCTTTTCTTCCTTTACTCCTGAGAGGAGAAAAATCTTTTCGGAACTGATTTCTTCTCTCCTTTCTGATTTTGTTTCATCTTCACCTCCTGGCGGATGATATTCCCTTTTAATGAATTTAATTAAAATCATTGATAGATCTATTAGAATATCATTCCCCTCATGCTAAGAAAGAAATGAATTATAAAATTGTTCAATGGAACTACAGGAGTCTTATATGAAATAAAACGGACATTCTCTTTTTAATCAATTCCGAAAAACCGAATATAGTCTCAATCAATGAATCTTGGCTTAAACCGAACATTGTTTTTACATGTCCGGGTTTCAGGTCTTTAAGGCAGGATCGGGCGCATGGTCAGGGTGGTTTAGCTCTATTTATAAAATCTAATATTTCCTTTCAGGAAGTATACCCTAACCTAAACATTCCTGGAAATAGCCAGGTTATGATTGTAGAAATTGATAATTTTTATTCGGTAAATATTTATATTCCCCCTAATGTCTTCATCCAGGACTTCTTTTTCGAAAATTTGTTTAATATTATACGGAGTAAACCGTTCTTTCTTTTTGTGGATTGCAATAGCCGTCATCCTTATTGGTGTGCTGGGGTTGCTAATCCCAATGGTAGGAGGCTATACAATTTCCTAATGGTTTTTGACGTGTTTCTTTTAAATGATGGATCTCCCGCTAGACTGATGGCTCCGATTCAGAATGTTAGCGCTGTGGACATATCCCTGTGTTCCCCAAACTTAGCACTTCTCTATGAATGCAATATATTTTCAGATAGTTTTGGAAGTGACCATTTCCCAATTGTTATTCAATTCTCTCCTCACTTACCCTCTTCGAAGCCTCTATTATTAACGCTTTGAGAGTAAATACACCGATTATTTTATCTAGAAAGGATTTCCCCCTTGTAGATGGTGGGATGATAAGTGTAGAAAACTATTTTCTTCAAGAAATAGAACCTATAAAACTTACAGCAGAAACCCGTCCAATGAATCTTATTTACATCTTAAACATTGCATGGCTATTACTCGTAAAACTTTTAGGGATAAAAAGAAAAATTCATTTATTAGTTTTTGTGAAAGTGTAAACAGAGAGTCAAGCTTTGGGATGTCAAGAGATTTTTTAAGAGGTTTAATGGTGTTTTTTTCTCAAAAGAAAGTAACTCGTTTCTCTGCAACACTTGTGCCCGCCGTTTTCAATAAATCAGATCCAGCCTACTGGCCGAATGTAGATCAGTCCCTAATTTTCTCTTCTTCTTCTCTGTATAAGCATGTCTTGGTATCTCCTATTCTTATGGAGGAATTTCAGGCGGTTCTTAGTTGAACTAAAGACTCAACTCCAGGGAGAGATGGATTATTTTATTCCACAATAAAAAAAACCTCCCTAAATTCTTAGAGTGGCTTTTAAATTTTTATAATCTTTTATTGAAACGAAACGATCTGCCGAGTGCCAGAAACAATTTTAGGGCGGAAACAATTTAAGGAAAATCCAATCCAAAAGGGTAGACCATTTTTCAATTTGTCGAGAAAAATCCTTCCTTAGAGAAAAAAACCTTAGAATGGGACATGCCCTGTATCCCGAACATAAATATCGGTTAAAATTGCTAAATTCCCCTAACTGTGGTGCGAGGGGGACTTTGGAACATATTTTCTTTGGATGTCCTGTGTCTGCTACAGAAATTAAACATTTAGAGTCATTTCTTCACAAAAGAAAATTACCTGCTCCATTTTGTATTAATCAAATATTGGTCCTTCCAAGGGCCAGGATATGCGATTATTTATTATATTTAAAAAAAATGTAAATATCAGTTATAAAAATCAATGCAGGGTAAAACAAATTCTCTAAATTTATAAAGAGATCATAAAATTAATAAGTCGTAGTTCTTTTTGATGTAAGGAAAATTCTCAATATAAGCAGGGTTTTACGAATTTGGGAAGTAGAAGGGGAAAAAAAAATTTTTTTTGGTGATACATATTTCTAAGTTCTAGATGATCTTGCGTTTTCACTTGTGTTCTATCACTTTCAATAAGAACTAACAATTGAGGCCTGTTTTCGGGTCTGCTGACGCGCCAGATCGAGAAGATCGTACCTGTGTACTTGTGGTGAGAACTAACATCTACCTATCTTCATTATCGCCTGTATATCCTTATAGGGTGTCTTATCATCATCATAATAATCCTCACTCGAGTAAAGTTATGTAAACATAAGTAAAGGAATAGTCAATTCATAAATTCATATCAGTTGCGTCGGTTATAGGCCACGGCCAGGCCAAGGCGAAAGAACGTCGACCGTAAACAAAGATACGAAGAAGAAGATTCTACTTTTTTATTTGTTAGCAAAATGCTTTTGAGATTTCACCTCTGGAATCGGTTCCAACAATGCAAATTATAACAAAAATTAAATGCTACAACATATAAAATACCGGAATCAAATTTATAAAAATCCCTTTAAATTTGACACATTGTTTAAAAAAAGCAGAAATAAAAATTATATTTTAGTCACTTTGTTACGTATTACAAAAACCACAAATGAATTTATTCTGATCTAATAATTGTTAAAACATGCTTTACATATTGGGCGCATTGAGCAGTTTAATATTTCCGTTGAGTGTCGTTTATTAAACTTTCTACAGTCGCTGAAAATTCTAAACAATAAACATCTGTTAATTTGAGGCATTGAGTTATTATTTATGGATCCAATTTTTTTAGAAAGTTGAATGAAAGATGATACTGATTTTAGTCTAGTACAAGTAGATTTTTTTGTTCCATTACGTAGCTCTTAGTATACAAATTAACACTGTTAAATATTATCTTACACAATCTCTTAGTTTAGGAGACCTAGCCTCCCAAGTGTCTTGATATGCTTAAAAGAAATCATTCATAAAATGCTGTAAAAATAATATCCAACCAAAAATGTATAGTGCTTCTATAAACTGTATATTCATCCCTTAAGCCACGAATAAAGCACTCTCCGAAAACTCTTTCAGTTATCGTGAAATATTTTTTAAGGTTATGTTTATGGTAAACATAACACAACAAACTATTTTACCGTTTAGTTTTATTGTAAACTGTTTGTTCTCAAGGGCTGCGTTCAGCGCATTCTGTTGACTAAACGAACTCAATTGTTTAGTGCGCCCATTGTTATGTTGAGGTAATGATATTTGGTAACCTGTTATTAAAGTAACGTTATTGTGGTGGAATATAACACAATTATATAATCTGACAGAGCTGTCAACTGAAATTTTTCAGAATTTCGACCAGTGTCACTCTTAATACAAATTTGAATTTTGTATATTATCTCTACGTTTATTAATTTTGTTTTAATCTTTATTTTGCATAATTTAATTTTACAAACTTCTGAAAAATGTAATAAAGCCATATAAAATTATTTTCAAAACTTGCTAGTTCGATAAAATTAAAAAGAAAATTCTGAACAAATGTGTTTGACATTCCAATGTCGTGAACGAATTATTTTTATACAATGTAAAGATGGCGTCCTCAAGATATTTCTTCCCAATAGTGTTATTAAATTTAATTAAATCGTAATAATTGCTTGATTATTGAACTGAAATTGTGATTTATGAGTTACAGTGCATCTAAAATAAGTGTTTTATCATCAAATTATAAATATTTTAGTGTAATAATTGTATATAATCGTTTGCACCATTTTATATGTAGGAGTAAATAATTAGAAACTTGGAATTTCGGTACGTTCTGTTAATAGTCTTAATACATTTCTTATTTTATTACAGTAATATTATTTAAGAGTATGGATTTTATCATTTCATATTTACATAGGCATTTTTAAGGCACTGAGTGAATTTGTTTAATGTACAAATAAGTTTGGCGAAATTTCGTTAATATAAGAAGAATGTAGTCTCTATGAAAGTTACTAACTCGAAGTAGAGTTTTATATTTAAGATATATAATTAGTTTTAGCTTCCTATAAGTTTTATACGATAACTATTATGTACAACTTTTCTTATTACACTTGTGAATAAATATAAGGTCAGGGGTCAGGTATATATCATTCTGCTTCAATAAGAAATTTAGGCATGACATTCTATTATAATATTTTTGCCTCATATAAGTAGGAATGGTGCTTGGAGCTCGTTTCTAGAATAGTTTTAAAATTTTTAAAATAGTTTTTTTGTATACTGCATACCAAATTGCTTTAAAACACTATCATGCATAAGTCTTGAGCCGTATCGGATTTCTTAAGCAAAATATAGGATCTATATTTACATAAGGAAGAAAGTTTTCTTCTGGCTTTTAGATGTATATTTTAACACATTTACTTACAAGAAACTAATAATTTTCTCACTTTTATTATAAATAATTTTCAAACTTTAATAACTCAAGACATTATTGGTTGTTCTTGCATTAAATTAGGTGAGTACACGTTATATAAAGTTAACAGCAACACATTTATACAAAGAATCCTAGGTCCAAGTACAATACGGTTCATCGAGTTTACAAAACGTCCGGTAGGAACTTCATAGAACTTCCCTACATGTGTCTTCTTCATTGTGCAATTCTATTCTTCCAGTCAAAAGGGATAATATTTGGGACGTTGTTTTAGACATAATTTGTACTGTTCATGATTTTTTTCCAAAATGGAATCAATCCATGTACATATTAGCAAAATGACGTATTGTCATTAAATTATCTACTGATTACGCAGAGTGTAACAGATATTAATTTATAAATTATAAAGGAAAATTTATTTAGAAATTTTGCGATCAAGTGCTTTTTTGAAACACAGATTCTTCAGAATAATTTTCTTTGTAAAAATATTTCATAAATTACATTACGAGATAATATTCAGAACACATGTATTTTTAATCTGATTCATTTCACTTTTTCACATAGCTGGACTCAAGAAAACATGAATAATAATGAGGATCTATTTACTTTTGTGATATGTTTAATGTTTACATTACGTGCTTTTACTAAAATTCCTTTCTGCATGTCATTAATTGCATCTTTAAACTCTAGGTTTTATGAGTCTTTTAAATTTGATCGAATACGTACGTGGTTGTCAGCGTTACATGATTTATTTCTTAGCAACAAGATATATATAAAACATTGTTTTCTATATTTCCGCATTACATATAAAATACCTAGTTTCAAATGAATCGAGTGGCACTACGAGACATATTGTTGCATTATTAACTATCTTCTAGAATAGTTTGCTTGGTGGGAGGGGGCAGGCTCAAGCCCGATTGCCCCCGCCCCTTGGGTGCATACCAACTATCAAGACTATTTTTCAACAAAACAAAGAAACCTGAATTTTTATGATAATATAATTCAAAACTAATGAAGCTAAAATTTAGACAATAAATAAAGTTTCTTTATAAATAATTATGGTATAATAAACTACTGAGTAAAGACAAATATTTATTAAAGACCCAAATTATAAACTTCGTTTTGTGTGGTACTGTAAAAAAGCAAACTTTAGATTTCAGGCACAAAAACATTTTTACTGATTATCAGATGATTAAAGACTCTTCTCCAAGAATCTTACTCTTTTTGGATCATGTAGCAACTATGACATAATAAGACATAAGGATCTCTCGTTGTGTTTTTCTTGGACTTCAACGCCGTATTGATTGATCGTCTGATGGTAAGATGATTTAATATTCTTCCATCAAGTTTGAATAGTTGCCACTAATTCTGGTCTTTTGCACAACAAATGAAAAGAAACCCCATTTTTTCTTGTATGTTTGATCTACATAAATTTATATTTTCGTCTCGCCTATCGACGCTCCCCATTTTTTTTTTCGTTTTAGACTCTCATGTTTGGCCGATCGCCACTATTTTCTTCTTCGCTTTTGTGATATCTTTTGACTCATTCTAGTGGTTGTATCTCAAGTTTTTGCATCCTATGTTCACAACTCTTGCATACAATGGTATTATTTTTGTTTTCTTGTATGATATTTTTACTATCCCGAGGTTTTATTTTTTAACGCGTTGCTGTGATTCAGACAACAATTTTATACTTGATTATCTCCAACAATATATTTTCCTTCTAGTCAATTTAGAACGATAAAGACGTGACACAATTATCTTAGAATGAATGTTCATATTTCCTTTATTTTCTATCAGTATCTGACAAAATTCTGGCACACCAAATGTTCCGAGACCAAGGCTTTTATCATTTCTATTAATGATTCAGTGGACTGTTGCTATTATTAAAACTACTTAGCCAATCATGGTTAGTTTATAAAGTTCCACCAAGATTTTATAACCTTCATCTAAGATAAGTAAAATGTGAAACCATAGCCTGGAGTAGTCTATAATGCTCCTGATATGGTACCACATCAATTAAGTTTTTGTATAGATCTTCAAATAGTAGATTTAATCAGAAAGAACAATTACTAGGCCGTGCATCATCATTTTCAGGAGCAGATCGGCATCCGTTTGCTTCAGACGTTGGGTTGGCTTAGTTATCAGCTCATTTAATTTGTTTTACTAATTTACAAAATCTATTATCATGATAGATCCTATACGAGCTGCCTGCATTTACACTGCAGAGGTTGTTATTTTTAGGTGCTGGCGTTAGTTTACTTACGCAATAGAACTTTACCAGAAACAGTCAGTCATAGCATAAAACTTTTACCTAAATAATCATCGCTTGACGAGTAAATCACGTACCATTTCAATGTTAATATGCGGAGACATGAATATGCTAGTTTGCGAATTGATATAAATTCATGATAGAAATAGATATGATTGGAAGAGATATGTGTGAATATTTTTAGCGTTTCGCTGTAAAGGTGTATAAAAAAACTTGTGTCTATGTATTAAGTCCTTTATTTGCGTAGATTTGTCGCTTTACATATGTTCTAGAGCTGCCTTCTGCCTACTTAAAAAAATATTGGTGTTTTTTTTTTGGTGGAGACTCAAAGTCATTTGAAATTTCAGAGCTAATATGCGGAAGGATTGGCATCTGGACTAGAGTTCTCTTTTATTTTATGCAGACCTGTAACATATTTCATATCGGATATAAGATGTCTTAATTTCTAAGGCGTGTAGTTTTCTTTGTTCTTTTGTTCGTATTTTTTTAATTTTTTTGAAAACTCCTTGTATATGGGTTCTCCTCTTGAAGAAACTTCGGATATGCCCAGAACGGGCTATTGTTAATAAGTAATAAGAATTTTAAGATTTGAAGAATTTTAATAATAACATTTATAGGAGTGTGGAGATACAAGAGAAGTGTAGGAGTGTGGAGATGTGGAGAATACAGGAGAATTAGCGAGAATTAAGGAATGCTGTCATAATATGTAGAATTGATGGTGGGTGGAGATTTAGCAGGATATTTAAAATCTGGGATGAGCATGGATAAGAAAAGGATGATTGCTAGGTTTAGATGTGGGAGTGAAGAAATAGGGTGTGAAAGTTGGGAGGTGAATGAATGTAACGGGATAAGATTAACGGAAGAGGAAAGAAGGTTCAATAATTGGAGGGTATGCATGGGCCAGGAAGGATATGGGTTGGGAATAATGGTAAAAATAAGGGAGGAAGTAAAAAAGAGGGGAGGGATATGAAAAAGTGCAAAGGTGATGGTACTTTCTCGTTTCAAGTTCCTAAAAGGTACGGAGAAGGGATTTATATATTTAAAGATGATTTAAAGGGGTGATAGGGAAGAAAGGTTTTTGTTGTTTTATGGTCTTTATTCGTTTGGCTTTTTCCCTCTTTTTAACATTTTTAGTTAAGTTTATATTATGTAGTTTATTTACTAAAGATATTTTAAGATTGTATTTTCATTAATAATATGCCAATAAAGGTTACTTTATAATATGAATTTTTAAATTTGGCATATCTTTGATTGCTTTTTTTATGACGTCATATATTATGTATGATATTTTTATTATATTCATACTACTGTTTTTGACACTTAAGAATTGTCAATCTAAGAGAAAAATTTTAAACGAAACATACTTAATATAATAACGTGAAGAAGTTATATAGCTGTCAATGGGAAATATGTCTCGCCAATCCTAATAAATAACGTTATAGATGCATGTGTGTATGTGCTATGGTGGCAGGTCAACAATCCACACACAATGGTAATTCGCATTTTATTTTTTCTAGTCGCCCATTTGTCGATTTAAAAATACATAATACATTGCATACGCATATGCGATTGTGTATAAACGTTTATTGAAATTAGAGTTACCATCTATTTGAATCATACATTATATTAAATGTAATTAATTACAGGGACCTTTTCGATTACTTTTTTTTCTAGCAGAAACGTTTTCAAAATCAAATTTTGATAAAAACAATTGATTGGTTTCAAAGTACATAAGTTGTTGGCTTTTCACTAAGTATACTGGTCCAATGTACATTTCAAGCAACAACTATTTCAGTCAAACGAGTATTTTTATCACCAAGGTCTGTCTGCGAAATAGCATTCATAGTATTGCAGCCAAACGGCTTATTGTACTTTCCCTGATCTTTTAGTCACACCAGTCTAATATCATATGTCTTGTACCAGTTTCAATATTTACTGGTGAGAGCGTTTTTGTACAATTCAGATTTAACTTTCGTTGCTCCAAATAGGTTTCTCCTTCGGGATTCCAAAGCTTTACACTCACATAGGATATGTTGAGCTGTCTCGCCTTCCTCCAGACATAGCCTACACTCTACTTCGGCAGTGTGAAGGCCAATTTTTTCCATATGTAGCCTTAGAGGTGCGTGTCCTGTTAGCAGGCCAGTTATCAATTTGATTTTAATCCTATCAAGTTTTAGCAAATCTAAGGTTTTGTACTTATATGGCTTTCCTATAAAGCGCGTGTTGATTTTCTGCTGATTTTACCCAGAAGTTTATGTGTTTTTGATTGGTCAAGTTTCTTATAGCTTCTTTGATGGAACTAACTGGATTTCCCAGAGTCGGCTCCGGACCAATGAATAGTGTGCTGGATGGCATTTTTGCTACTGCATCACTTATCGCGTTGCCTGCAATGCCCCTATGCCATGGTGCCCACATCAGTGTAACTGAGTTGGTCATAGCCAGTCTGCACAGTGTATTTATGTATTCGTTCGTCAGCCCAGACACGTTTCTGGCGTTGTTAAGCGCCGGAAGCCCCCCCCCCCTGACTGTTACTTACTATAAAACTCCGTTGTTTGTTATATTTCCTTTCGGCCGTTCTCCGTATATTCCGGCTCCCGTATTTCTAGAAGCCCTTGAACCATATGTGAATCAGACTAGACAGATTCCGAAAAAATAGGAGGGTGTTCTCTCCACAAACCTGAGTCTATGATAACCTCATAGTTTCTGTGTATATTGTAGTGGAGATATGGAGTCCGATTTCATTTCAAGTATTTCATCCCCTGTAATCTTACTGTGTCTTTTCTTTGCCAAATTTGTGTCTGTTAGTTTTTAGCCGATGGAGTGCAGCTTCCGCCTCTGCTTGTATGATCAATTCTAGTGGCGGAAGATAGAGCATCACTCCAAACGCCGCCGTAGAAGTTAATTTCGTAGCTCATGTTATAGCAATGCATGCCTGGAAGACAATTTCTGCCCTGTCTTGGCCTGGGGTGTCTTTTTCCACCACACCAGTGGTCCGTTATGGATGGCCTAATAACCGACTTGTACAGCCATCGCACCAAGCAGGACTTCAGCCCTCATGCTGTGATAAATTGTCAATTAATGTGGTGCTTCATTACTAAAAACAGCAACCAACTCTGCAAGACATTGTTGCGATATACGTCTTCGAAAGTTGTAAAAAATTATCGCTCAAATGCTCTCGATTCAATTCCATGTTTCTGAACATCTTACTAATTAAAAATTCACTGTGGCTAAACCAATTTAAAATTCCACAAAAGTTAGCTTAATCTAATGATTCTTTTCACGTTTCCAACGTAAGCCGTTTGGAAATGGTTCTCACCATTCAATCTGAAACTGAGTCAGCTAGGTTATGATTTGATCATAAATCAACTGAGTTCCTCTTTGAAACTTAGTATCATCCAATATATTAGTACCGCTAAAAAAATTATGTAGTAAATTTTCTAAATGTTTTAAGATGAACTCAATTGAGAATTATACGAGTATTGATAATAAAATTTTAGTAAAGGCTTTAATATCATATGACAGGTGCCTGTTACGCAGGCTCATCAGATATGTGTGCGTGTAATAAACTTCAACTCATTGTTTAATGCTACATTGCTGGAAATGTATTTTGCCATTTTATGTGTACTTTGTTCGTCAATCGTATCGACTCTACCAACTTTTCTCTCAAAGTCGTATAGTTCTGCCAGTTAACAATCATGATTTTACTTTTTCCGCGATAGTAGTAAAATAAGTGTAATACTATTTTTCTGAAATGGGTATTCCGTTGATCTTATTATTAATATTTTTATGACTACCGCAGATTATTTTGAGGAACAATAAAATTGTTTCCTTAATAAGTAGATTGATGTTTTACTCTATTAGAATCAGTAATGCACATTACGATTAAGCTTCCAAGTTTATAGTACTAAGTTAATTTTATTTACAAAAGTGACATATGTGTATGACATTTATAAATATTCTTTTACTTTTTTTGTAGCCAAAATGGTTGTAGGTGAAGCGAGTATCAACAACATAATGGGTGGCATTGCCAACACCGGCAGCGTACGCCTACACGGCCATAAAAGAAAATTGAAGCAAAGGTGTGTGTTAATCATTTTAGACATTCTTATTATTTATACGATGTTATACAAGTATATAAATACAGTACTAATTATAATTTCAAAGTTTATCATGCAGGCACGAGTTCTATGGATAGTGCAGATATTTACAATATATCAAGTAGATACATAACCTAAATTAATCGAATATAATAATTTTTGACGTGGACGAACCATCAGCCGGTTCTGCTAGAGAATGCTCTGCAAGTGATTTGGAACTAGTAAAGTCGTTATTATCGAATATTGAAATAGGTGACATATCAAATATTAAAACATTCAGGCTTGGAAAATATGTCGTAGTTTAACGTATATCACTAAAAATTAAACTTCAAGATAGGGTTGCTGCTGCTATGAAATGGTATCAATAACAAGGCCATTAAATTCATGTAAGGAGTATTCCTAACCAACTATCAGTATACTACCAAAATACACGAGGAGTAAGAACCAAGCTTCACGATTTTTTACATGTCTGTACTATTGGAGGATTTTGATATATTATGTAGTCCAAAGAACTTATTGATGATATGTGGTATATAGAGGCGACCGCTCATCAGAAACAACTCAAAAAAGCGAGGTGTATTTGTTGCCGCAAAAAGGAAATATTAATCTGTGTTAATTCAAGTTGACACAGGAGAATGCTAGGAAGTTTGGATAAAAATTGGTGATCATAAACAGTTTTGCATCATGTGTGTTTCTTATTTTCCTCCAAACAGTCAGCAACAAATATCCAAGGATCACTTAGCGGCAGTGAGGAATATCGCACCTGAATCCGAATGACGGGATTTTATGGGTGGACGATTATAATTTCCCGACCATGGAATGTTGATGATGAGGTGATGGGGTTTTATCCCACAAATATTGGCGGAGAAACTCCAAATCTAATCTGCGACAATTTTTGTACGCGTTTTAATCAATTTAATGAATTCCAAGATTGTAGTTTTGTACTTGATTTTCTGTAATCGCAGCTTGGATTGTTTGCCTGCTAACGGTTTGGTTAACATAAATTGTGATCATCCTCCACTAACTTTTCACTCGAGATTAAGCCAGCATAGCATCATCAAATAATTTTTACTATAGTTTTACAAATGCTTCAAATATTGAAATTAATCAGTTTCTGGCTAACTAAGATTGGCATAATTTATTAAGGGACTTAAATATTGTAAAAATTTTCTATAACATTTTATATAATGCAATAAAACGTGTCTGGAAGAGTAATTTTCCAAAATGGTTCTCAAGTAATTTAATAAACATCATCTATAAAGTTGGCACATAAAAATTTTAAACTTAATAATATTAGTAAAGGTTAAGAGCGCTTTTCCTCCTAAGGCGGATAGCTAAACTCGGGATTAATAAATGCTTTAGAAATTCTATTACGTGTGCTGAAAACAATATATTGAAAAATCCCAAGTATTTCTGGAAATATGTCAGATCAAAGAAAAACGAATACAATGGTATTCCAAACAATTTGATTAATTCCAAATTGAAGACGGAAGCATCAAGAATTTCGGATATTGTAAACATGTTTCAAGATTATTTCTTTGTGAATATAAAACCTCATCCAAGTCCTTTGCGCCTGAGTCATATCTAACAATCCATCGTGATGCATTTGCAAGTAACATGTGAGGATGTATTTAAAAATTTGAGACATATGCGTGCGGAGTCCTGGTCCCGACAATATTCCACCGTTATTCGTGCAGTATTTATTGTTCACATAGTCTGTGTATACCTATTCAAATTTTATTTAAAAAATCCTTGACTTAGAGTAATCTGCCATCCTGCTTGAAAAATCTTCTATTATTTCGATTTACCAATTGCAAGGAAGAAAGAATGTTTGTAACTATAGACTATTACAATTCAGTCTGCTATTCCAAAGCTTCTCAATAAACTTATAAGTGAATATTCATCCAATATCTTCAAAAATCACATAATTGAACAACAACATGGATTTTTCGCTGGTAGCAACGGAAACAAATTTGTTTTCATATACAAACTTTATTTCTAAGAACATGGAAGGTGGTTCCACGGTTCATTCGATTTATACCGACTTTAGAACAGCATTCGCCTTTAGAACAGCAATATTTGTGCTATAAATCAAATATAGTATTCCATAATGATAACTATCCGAACTTGTTGAAATTCTTTGGGTTCACTATGCTGAAATTCTGTCGTAAATACTTTGAATTATATTTTATGATAAAATTATAAATAACGTTATTAACTGCTCTAACATATTATCAGAGGTATCTATAAAGGTGCTAGTAAGAGATGTGAGGAATCAATCTCTATTTGGTTGTTCCTTCCACAGAACGAATTACGGTCAAAACTCTCCTCTGAACCGCATAATATAGACGTCGAATATTTGTTATAATACCTCACTATTTTTAGTGCTACTTTTCAGCTTTGTTTATACTGAATATTTTTAGTTAGATTAAGCAGGTCGCCGTTGAAAAATGTGTAACAAATACGAGAGACTAACAAATCGGAAAAAATGTCGATGAACCACGGGTAACTGAATACACCCTAACTATGTATCTGAACCTATTACATCTAATAAATATTATTTTATTAAATCTTCTATATATGTTTAAAGTCTGTTGGTAGACATATGCGTTTCATATTTTCAATTGTGCACTTAATTGCTTTGAATACATGCTAATACCATAACAAACTGATTTCTCTACAATAAGTAGGGTAGTACTCATTTTTTGGAATAATCTTGTAGAAACAGATCATCAAAATCGGATCTAGTTTGGGAGTTAATTCAAGATTAACGCAGAACACCTTGCAGATGTCGACCAACAGACTTTAAACATATATGTAAGAGTTAATGAAAAAATA
>WYDF02111523.1:0-10375 GCA_009867245.2 Adranes taylori
TATTTTAAAGCATTTCTTCTTAGAGGAATGAGTACAACAGATGAAAAATGAATTATGTACCTGCCGAGGCAAAACTATTTTATGTCAGTTTTAGTTGGGATTGTTGATTCGTTAAATTGCTTTATAATTTATTACGACGATTGTTTCATTTTCTGATAAAGTCAAAATAAGATACATCAATGCAGATCAAACAATTAATGATGAAAATATTCTAGATCTAATTCAAGATTTTCTACACAATCGGTTAAAAACTATGAGAAAAATGTTCAATTTGCCAATGATTCATCAATTAATGGCTATAAACGCATTTGTTGTTTTGTAAATAAAAGATACAAACGAGTTTGCGTTTCGGGCACCGGCTGGCTTATCGTACATTGTATAGCAGAGAATGATATTGCTTTGCTGAGCTGTGTGGTGTGTTTTACACACACGTTACCTATGTTTAATATGCATGCATGTTTTCCGTATATAAAGTGTTGATCGTTGTCCGCTGTCACCTGTGTCTACGCTTTGATATGTAACAGACCGCATCGGGAATAAAATGATATATTTGGCTCGTCGCTGCTACTACCTAAGCTGACTGTTTTTGCTGTAGCGTGTGAGTGCCGCCTAGAGATGAATTATGTGTTGTGTCTACCATATAGTGTAGAATTATTACCGAGATTTGCATAGAATTATGTGAGGAGAGCGTATCAGGTAGTAAGATACGTGTAGTTTGCTAGGCACTGACCTATATACAGACCAAAAGTTGAGTGACTGTTCAGGCTTATAAAAACCGATATTTTGAATAGAAATATTCAGTTCCAATTTTAAGAACTCGAAAACAAGACCACGACCAACAGCAACCAGCAGAGCGACTAGCCAAGCCAGCACAATACCGGGACAGTAAGCAAAGCGACAGTCGCCGAGAAAATAATGCGTCTGGTAAGCGATTTCCTATCACATACACTGTTCTGTTTATCGTATGTATTTTGAATAAGTTTATTTCTCATTCTACCTCACCACCAACCTACTTCCTATTCACTGGAGCGTATGAGTCTAACTTACGTCTACCGGGTTGGTCTCAGCCGCTCAGTAACAGTAACCCCAGTTAGCCGGCGTGTTATTGTAGCTTATTGTGATTCCTTTCCACACATTCCCAATAGAGTGTATAATTCTGACCTACGTTAGCTGGGGTTAGTGTTAGTCGCTCGGATGCAATAACACCTACATTAGCCGGGGTGATATTGTGCTGATATTGGTTTCCTTTCCTTATTACCTACTACCCACTAGAGTGTATAATTCTAATCTGCGTTAGCCGATGTTAGTTTTAGCAGGCATAGCACCTACATTAGCCGGGGTGTTAGTGACCAACAGTGGTTCCTCGTATTCCTATCTTTCCGTTGTTCATATCATGTATTTAGATTTACCCCCGCCTCCCCGCATTATATACTGTTTGTACATGCTTTCCGCCTTATTGCTGTTTTGTTATTATTAATATCACACCGCTTATGTTTTGTTTTGTTTATGATAGAAACGCTATTGTTTATTTGCTAACCGCCATTATTGCGCCATTAGGACAAGAACCACAAGAACAAGCCCACAAGAACAAGAACCCTCAACACCACCAGCATATTCTGTAATAATTAAGATATTTGTTTGCGGTATCTGTGACAGTTACTAGGACTCTCCGGTAGTAGCGTTGTGAGCGAGAGTCTGTCATAAAATATATTTTAAATAAATCTTTATTTGACCAAAATCGGCTGAGTAGTCATATTGATACAATTAATCTGGTTAAACCATCTATATATCATTTGGTTTTATTGCAAATGAAGAGTTAATTACATTTTAAAAACCAATTCATACCCACTTTGTTTCAAATCAAATTACATTTATTTTTAAATCTACTTACAACTATAGTGACATCTAGCGTTACACAATCAGATTAATAATACAACATAATCTCAAAATGTTTGTATACTTTCTTATCAACGCGGTGATACACGCTGATATGCGAACAATAAACAAAAAAGTGTCTGAGAATCTACCCCTAAGCATTCACCAGTATTTCAATACATTATATCAAATAAGTAACCGGAATAGTGAATGCTTCGGATCTACTGAGCAAAAGTGTACGAGAAACGACCCCGAAGTATTCCCCAATATTTTTATATTCTATCAAATAAGTAATAGGAATGGTGAATGCATTGAGAGTAAAAGCTGAGTAAAAAGTGACGGAGAACTATCTGTTTTCTGCTATTGTTCACATCTACTTTCATCCGTTAATCATCTAATCAGATTCAATTCACAATCTCACGAAATTTCAATCCCATTCAATTCAATACCACCTCTATCATAGTGTATCCAACCCTATTCTGACCCACTGTTTTCCTATCTAATAGTCTGTATACCTGAAGATGGCCCGAAAGAGTTGACCTTCCATTTACTCTTATCAGATATTGTTTTCAACTGATTTTTGTGTTTGTTGATAATTAAGAACTGAATATAAAATCAATTACGTAATTAAAACTTGCTTGCAGAAATAGGTATTTACTTTTATTTATTTTAGGCAATATCAATAAGAAACATTACTACGCCACTGGAAGTTATATTTCTTACTGAGAGAATATGAAAGTGTCTGCGTATATATGTATACATATCCCGATGAGATATCGGGAACGAGCTGTGCTTTATTCAATCCCGGAAAACCGGAGACAGGTCATTATTCCGCCAGCTCGTTGCTACTTCGCTATAAAACGTCATTCACGCTGGAACATTATGTTCAATTCTCGCTGTAGGACTCTGTTTGTGTCAATGGATGACTGACTGAATGTTAGGCTATACTTGTATTTATCACGTATGTTTTGTTATCCGTATCCGTACATAGCAAAACATACACTAATAGTTTAAATAATAATTGTTTCATTATTTAATCATATAAATTATCGTTACTCCATCAAGAAAACTTTCATAATTCTATCTACGAGTATAATATCAAGAATTTGTACACGAGTCCGTCATGCTCATCTTTCATATACTGAAAGTTAAGAGTTTTACTATAAAGTATATAAATTAAAGATTGTTTTATTTAGTGTGAATTAGTGAAGTGTCGTTCCTTAAAGAACGTTTTCTTATCGCGGTGCATGTTTGGAATGCGATATCAGTTGAAAAGAACTTATTCCTATTTGGAACATATAATGCATCGAGTTAATGAATTATTATTATAATTTGTTTTGTCCGCCATCTCTTTTTCAATAGTTTGTTGAAAACTAACTTAAAAATAGATAGAAAAAGGTTTCTCCTTCGAACACACTAGCATAGTTTTCTACTTCATGAGAGCAGGGAGAAAATATTTAATTATACGTACTTATAATGCATAAAGCAATAAGTATGCATACACACACACACACACAATGTCATACAGCATACATAACCAACAGACTTATTCCGTTTGCAAAAAAATACGGGCGCATGATTCATTGTTCATTATGCGTCAAGAAAGTTTTAGTAGAAAATATACATTAACAAGAAATATAAGTATTTTGGATATATGTTGAAGCAAAGTGGATCATATTCGGATCATATTAGATTGATAGTAAAGAAATTAAGGGGAGTGATGGAGAAGATGAGAAAGGTGTGGGAATGTAGATTTGGAAGTGTGTGTGAAGAATGTAATGATGTATGGGGTTGAAGTGTGGGCGGTGTGTGATAGAGAAATGATTGAGAGAGTTCAGGCTGGATGTATAAAGAGGATTCTTGGAGTGGACAGGACTACGCCTTACATAATAGTGTTACAAGAAACCGGAAGAAATAAATGTTGGTTAACAGCAGAAACCTTAAATCCCCATTTATGTGGTTTTATGGTAAAGGTCTTATTTTTATGTAACAATCAGTATTTGTATTTGGTATCTCATTATTATTTGTAAAATGAAGAAATCTCTTTATTTCCTCATATCTTTTTAGCGGCATACTGTCTGCAATAATATCAAAACGCAGCCCTTAACGCATTCTATATCCGAGTCATAAGACCAAGTCATATTTATGTAAGTCATAAGAATATTAATTGCAAAGAACTTTTTAATTTCTGCAACTGTTACTTGTAATTCCTTGCCCGATTGAATTGCATATCTGTTAGTTTCTTCTCGGATATGTTCAAACAAGTCTTCAGGAAAAATCTCCATAAAAACAGAAAGAGGAGTTTCACCTTGTAAATTGATTTTATGAGAAGACAGAAGGGGTGGTATATTGCCAGTGAAATCATTATCTTTCTCTACAAACCATACTCTTGATTAATTTCGCTAATCAGTTTGTATTTGTTCTTTTATATCACTAAGCGGTATATCATCTTCACTTTCAAGTCCATCACAATTTGACTCTTGATCTGTATCTTCAACATCTGATTCTATAATGCCTACATCATATTTATTGGAAGGAAGCATGGAAGCATGGAAGCATTAACATGTCTTTTTTGATAATGTTGCAACTGTACACATATGTGTACTTCTCCTTGAAGAGGTTAAAGTATAAAATATTATGTTTAATTTTATTTAAAATACAAAACAAAATTACTATTGATATAATAAGAAGTTTGATACAAAAACTTTGACATTATTCCCAAGAATAGATGATTAAAAAATATAAATATAAGTTACATAATTATTTTATGTAAAAAAAAATTTAATGGTCTGTTTCTATATAATTTTTTTGATTATATGATTTTTTTTTTAATTTATAGATACAAATTGCAACATTTGTAAAAACTTTAATTGTTGTGAATTTTGCTGGTAATAAAAATTGGAAAATTGACAGTCTTCACGAATTTTATATTATTTATTACAAAATGTTTTATTATAATTAATTTATTATAATAAAACATTTATATTTATTAAGTTTTATTATATTTAATTAATTGAATAAATAATTTAATATTATTTATGTACAGTCTTTAAAACATTACTTCCTAGAAACATTAGAACAAAAGTTATGATTTCCTAAAATTTATTTTATTAATATTAAGAAAGGAATTTTAGTTAAAAAAACAACGATGTAGACAATAAAATATAGTACAGCTCAATACTATCAATACAAAAGTATTTAATAAAGATTATTAAATACTTGATTTTAGGTTTTTTTTTTCTTTGTCACTGTACTGTACTTATTTTCCTTGTCATATTTATAGAGTTTTAATCGTAGTTTATCGAGGTATTTTTACGGAACGAAACGGTACATCGCGTTCCGGCAGTGGAACCAGAATTCCCATTACTAGCGTGAATTATATTACTTTATAACTAATTTAGTAATTTAATATTCTTTCACAAAGTACAAAATCCAAATATTTAAGAATTGCTTAGGGTAATATTCTATTGGCATAGGAACACACACATCGTTCTGCGGAAACATAGCGCAAAATATAGTTATGAAGTTCACATCCAATTAATTTGTTTATGAAAAATGAATAAAATTTTCGGAATTTTTTAGACATAATTTGTTGTTTGTTAATTTTCTTTACAATGAAGATGTTTAACAATATCGTCGACGTTTCGATCCCTGTGTTGGGGAACCTTTTCAGCACTAAAATCAACATGTACAACTAGTTTACAATTTTTGTAATATTTGCAACTTAAAAATTGAAATATTACTCAGTTACAATTTTAAATTAGATATTTAATATTATTACGCAATTTAAAAATATGTAGAAGTATGAAAATCATCATGTTTTATCATATTTTATTTATAATATAAAAATATGGTATTTACCTTCATTGTACTTTAATATATACATAAAAAATTAATCTAACTTTAATACATAAAAAAATTATAGTTATCTACTAACTTTAACATGTTTAAAATTAAAGTTTAAAATTAATGAAACAAAATTTTGTTTCATGATTTTTTAAAAAATGTTTTCCTATTGTTTCCTATTATTCACACTTAATGTAAATACTTTTTAAGCTGTCATCTTCTGTTTGCTTCAACTTATCAATAATAATATAATTTGTAGTTTCCTCTGATCACTATGTGATTGAAAACGCTTTCAGGTTATTTAAAATTTAAAAGGAGCTAGACGACATCTTGTTTCATTAATTTTATATAATGGATCTCCGTGATTTCAACCACAATATCAATGTATATAGATTATTTAATTTCTTTTATATATATATAAAATCTTTTCAAATTTTTCCTTCGCATTTCCTTTTTAGATGATTTACATTTTTTAGAAGATTTATTTTAGAAGTTTTTAGAAGATTTACATTTCATTTATAAAATCTGAAACTTTTTGGGTAATAATTATAAACAAAATTAATAAAATTTTATTTATAATTATTGCCCAAAAAGTTTTATATTTTATAAATTAAACGTAAATCTTCTAAAAAATGTAAATCATCTAAAAACATTTTATTAATATTTCTCTAATATTAAACATAAAAATAAAAGAAAAAGGTATGAAAAAGTCCAATATATTTATAGAAGATTTAAAACTATATGTTGATCGTTTTTCAGAATTAATTTTTGTCAGTTACAATTTTTTCATAATTTCAAATAGACATATGAAGTAATCAACAAATAAAATCATTTATTTCAGACCTTTCGTTTTTACAAAAGATTTACATTTTTTAAAAGATTTATTTATGAATTTCTAGAAGATTTACATTCAATTTATAAAAACAACATTTTTTGGGACAATAATTATAAACAAAAGTAATCAGAAGGAGAAAATTTAAAAGGATTTATATATATTAATAAAACAATTTAAATCAGCTATATATGTGTTAATGATAGTAGAAAACTATAAATTTTCTTTATCTATCAAAGTCACTATAATAGTTTCATATTATAAACAAAATATGATGATTCTACATTAAAAAAATGTAGAAATGTAGAATTACTTCTATTTTTTTTTATTTGTAATAATATTACATATTAAATTTAAACTTGTTACTATTAATAATATTTCAATTTATCAAGTTTCAAATACTATAAAAATATTATGTAAAATAGTTGAAAATGTTGATTTTATCTTTATCTATCACAATATACCCCTTATCTCCCTTCTCTTCCCATCTATCATCACGCTCATTTAGTATCCCCCCCCCTTCCTTTCCTTACTACATCTTCCATCTATAACCCATTCTCTATCTTACCAAATCTCCATTTTCCCTTTTCCCCTTTTTTTTTCTTTTTTAGCTTCTGTTACGTATTTCACCTAACTCTCTTCATTATTTCTAACCCCATACCCTCCTGCCCTAAACTTACTCTCCAGTTTTCCTCTACTTCCATTTCTTTTTCACTCCATTCAATTCCCACACATTCCTTAAATTAGTGATTCCAATTTTCCTCTTTCATTCCATAAATCCTACATATTCTTTCTGTATTTATTTCCTCTCTCCTCGTTCCCACATCTAAACCTAGCAATTATATCTAAACCTAGCCTTATAATTATATCTAATTTCACATATATTTCTATAACTCTATTGCCTTTCTACATCTTTCATCCTATCCATAATTTCATTCCCCGGATCGTCCCCTCCCATCATCTTCTCCAACCATGTTTCAGTTGACCATCCGATCCTCCTATTAACTTTCATACTACTCTTAATCCATCTATTCTCACATCTTTCATAATCTTCTTTCACCATTCCCTCCTTGTATACTTCCTTAGCCATCCTACACCCTTCGTCCTTCAAAATTTACTATTCTTTTCACTCCAACATTTTAATTTTCCCACCTCCTGCATGACTATCTCACTCCTCGTACTCCTTTCTAATCCCAACATCCTTTGTAAGCATCCCACTTGCATTATCAACATTTCACTGACTCACCAAACCTTCTTTCCCACAGAATTCTCATTCTCTCAAATTCTGCTCTTGCTTTCATAGTTACTATTTCAAAATTCTTTGAATGATCCATTTTGCGCTCACGTAAAACCTAAATACTTGTAGACATTGACTCTTTCAATTTCCTTTCCTCCTATACCAAGCTTCTCATTTCTACAATCTTTCCCACTCTTCTTGCATACCATTACTTCCGGTTTTTCCACAGTCATTTCCAATCCTCTTCTATCCAAATATACTTTCACCCTCCCAATCATTTCTTTCATCTCACCTTTGCTACTCGTACAATACATCTTTGCCATACGTACAATATCCTCTGCATATGTAAGGAACCATACCTTCACCCTACCAATATTCTACCCACCTGCTTGTCCTTTCTCCAAAACCCACTCCAATTTTCAATTTTTCTATGATTTGATGCTGTTTTAATTTCATAGAAAACAGTTTCCTTTAAAATCACAATTTAACATATATACAGGCCTTTCTTTATTATACAAATTTTGATTCACTAATTATATGTAAGAATTCACAAACTAATTATTTAACCCCCTCAAATCAAATGTTAAATATGCCTCTGCGTATCTCATAGTATAAACATTATTACAGTAATTATTACATCACTCTAGCAGTGCCTTGATAATATCATTTTGGCTCCAGTAAATCAGAAAATTGTAATCTCTTCATAGAAAATTATACACTCATATAATTACATCAACTCTATGATAAAAAAAATTCCAGAAGCAAATGTCTCTGTCCTTAAAAAAATCTGTCTATTTACTAGATAATTACCCTATAGAAGAGTCAAAATTATGCAACGTCATTCTGCTTAACAAGATATGATGAAATGGCTTTTCAAAAAAAACATATCTTCGTTCTCTATAGTTATATGATGTTTGGATAGTTCGATTGCTTACATGCGTAAAATAAACAAAGATTAAAATCAAAAATATTAATTTTCGTTTTTACTTTAGCTAATTTTCTTATTTACTTTTTCAAATTCATATACGTTTATGTAGTTCGTTTCAAACATCTATTTACTTTTCTTCTAAAGTGAAATCTTTTACACCCAATATATCATTATAATTTTAGTTTACATTTTTAACAAAATTATTAAATTTACTAAAAAAATTAACTGTTAATAATTTGGGACTACATTGCTGGACAGGGTCCGAACGACGGAAGTTAAAAGTTTTCAGATATTATAGGAATAGTTAAAGTTGGATTCCCAGTGATCGGCATCGTTTATTAAAAGAGAATTCGTAGGGCTGCCAAAATGAAAATAATATACAAAGTATGACTCAAAAATAGATTGGTCTATTTTGATTCAATATACCTCATCTACTCAAACCGCCCAAATGTGTTGTGTAAGTTTTACATGTTTTATGTGTCCAACTTGTATATAACGCATGTTATTTAAACTAAAACACATTTTTTCCAGGTGAAATTACTCCAAACCGAAAGTCAAAAATTGTAAGAGAATTGTGAAGTCGTTTTGGAGAAAAATGGTTCCAAAACTTGTGAAACTAATAGCATCCGATATAAACGTCTTCATTTCACAAATATTGGTTGATTTAGAAACATCTCACAATGTTTATTTGAGTCTCATATCTGGAACGAAAGCTAATTTATAGGAAATCTTTCTACGTTAGACGTGGTAACGTAGCATTCTATTAGAAATATTGACATCGGATAAACTCAGATGTGTACACTATAAGAAACAATACGTAAATACGCTTACATGTTCTCATCTATCTTATATTTTGAATTTTAGAGAAAAATCAAGATACCGAATTATTTAATTAATCACTCAAATAATAAGTTCCCTAATAAAAGAGCACATGTATAATTACACACACAAAGATTGGACCAGTTCATAATAAAGCTAAATTTTTTATTTGCTTTTGTCTGATCTCCGAAAAGTGTGCTGTTTAGTCTTATAAGATTTTTTTTTGTAGCGCTAAGCATGAATGTAATAAGAGATCGAAGACAATTATTTTGGAGTGAAGAAGAAGGAAAGGGCGCAGCAAGTGATTAGGTTCAAAAATAATCGTGATAATATTGAGAATATGAAGAATAAGGGATATAGTATAAAAGGAGGAGTAAGGAATTAGACAGAGCTATTCAAATGGAGAAACTGAAAATTATAAGCTGGAATATTCAGGACTAAAGAACAAAATGGAAGACAAAGGGTTTTTAGAGTATTTGTTATCGGTCACGGACCTCCGATTGCCGTAAACCAATAAATAATTTTTATTTTGGAGATTTATTTTAATTTCTTTTTATACATTCACAACTGAATAAAACAATTAAATAATTGAATAATAATAATCTTCATTACTATTTTAATTCAAACAGAATCTAGTTAAATAACTAAATTAATAATCAGCAATTGGTAATTAAAATGATATAATTTAAACGAGTAAATTTATGCGATGTTTAACGAGAGTATATTCACAAAAATCGGGTGATTTTAAAGTGAAAGTAACGGGGTTGGAAATATATAAGCCACCTGTGCATTTCGCGAGTTGAGTGGTCAAATATCAAAGCAATAGAAAGAGACATTA
>WYDF02111534.1:0-10375 GCA_009867245.2 Adranes taylori
TTTACTTGTTAAATTCTTCCTTATTTATTACACAATACTTATTATTAAACTCATTATGCAAGTTTAACGATAATGATTTATACTTTAATTAATATTTATAATATTTAAATTAACTTAAATTGCAACATCATCCAAGAATAAGATGGCTGCCGCGTTCTATATTATATAGGTAACTATATGCATTACATGCTCTTACGCTAATTGATTAATACTGAACAAGAAGGTATCAACGCAATTGCTGCGTTTCCATTATGGCGGACAAACGAATAGATAAGAATTGTTATTCCGGGTGTCTCTGCTATTGATATTATATTTCTCGACCTGAAGTTGAAGTATAGAGATGCGGGTATATATCTTAGGGGTTAAGGGACTGTTAAAAACATTTTAAAAAGTTAAAAACATTTATTAAAACCAAACACAATGTAATGATCTAATAAAAGTATAACTAAATGTAGGGACATAAAACTTAGAGATTATCTATTAAATTATTCAAAAAAGTCTCCATTGGCTGCAATAATGTGCTCTATTCCACTTCAGAACCATGAGCATAACTTAGTTAAGATATTCATGGACATCGTACTTCTTTTAATTTTAGCTTTAACAGATTCTTTATTGGGAGGCCGTTGCTTATTAATACCTCTCTCACAAACGCTTTATACATAATAATCTAAGGGATAAGCACCTGGTGAACAGGAAGACCAGAATTCAGGACCACTAACATTGAGAAATTGTTGCACCTTTTTGGCACTATGGTCTTGTTGAACGATCGCATGTCTTCCATTTGTGATTTGCTTCATTCACGGGACGTCTTGAAAGAAGTAACAACTTCTTTCAAGACGTCTAGGTAATTATCAGCAGTGACCTTCAAACTTGTGGTGAAAAAATGTAGAACCATGATATCTTTTTCATTGCTGACAACAGCCAACACCATCTGTGCAGCAGGAAATTTAGTTTACATGACTAATTCGACTTCATTTGGATTTGCATAGCGTCACTTTTTGACTTTTGGTCCTCCTGATTTTTTTTTCCTTTGGAGAAGAAAATCGGAGCATTTTTCTTTTTCACTTGTGTTAGTAACTCCTTTGCTCTCTCAAAGCGTTCCTTTGTCTGCTGCGTCATAAAGTGCCATCTTCTAAGAACATACGATCTGTATCTGACATTTGCAATTCTCTTGCAATGGAGCGCAACGACATTCATGGATTTTCATTGATGATCTCTTGCATTCTATGTACGATATCTGTACTTCTGCGGTTCTGGCGTATCTTAAGCTTTTCCTTGTTGCTGTGGCGAGATCAGGATCAGCAGCATGCACCTTCTTCATTTTGTTATTGAAGTCCGCACTTTCTTTAGCGGTTCGCCCTGTGTGTTGCCCATATGTTATGGGTGGTCTAACATGGTATACTTTTGACATGACCTTATGTCCTTGTAAGGACTAAATGTAAGAACATAATTAGCTGCTTGAATTAATAATTTTTGTAGGAGTTCAATCATTTTATTATTCGCAGCCCTGATGATAGTTGTAAATCATTATCGAAACGTCGGATAATTGTAAACAACGATATTAATTAGTTTTTTTCTAGACTTGATAATTGATGCAAATAGACTTTTTTAATTTAAAAACAACCGCTTAGATCCTGGAGGGGTCTTATAATGGATTTTCTTAAAAAATATGGTTCTACCTACAAAATAGGGTTACACTGAGAGAAGATAACTATCACATTAAACTGATTTTTTCAGTTTTTTAAATCTTGAAAGAGAAGAAAAATGGGTTTAATAGTAATTTTCGGCGGGTTAAAATTATTACTGAATGCTTATTTATATATAGACGATTAGAAATTATAATATATGTAATATATAATTACATAATTAATTCAATCGGCTTTCTTTGGGCGATATTTTTATTTCTGATCTGATATACATGATCCGAGTGACTAAGGAGACTGATTGCACTATTATTAAGCCAATTGCATTTGCAGTAGCATTTACGTAAAATTGATAGTAAATTAAACAACCGGATAATAATATCTAGCTTTTACTAAAAGATTCTAAAAGCGTCCAATTTAGGTTAAGTAGTAAAGTTACTCTACAGAAATCCTTGTTTCAATTATGAATTTAGGTATTAAAAATTTATACCTCAGTGTAAGGAATTTTCACTAGTAAAGCTTCGATAAGTATTATATCTGGACTAACAATTAATTTATATCTGGTAATTTCTTAAAACTAGAGCTGAATGTTTTCTAGAGACGGGCCAGAGACGTCTCCTAGTTTTTCTGGAATATTCATTTCACTCGCGCACTATGCTCTGCTTTTACACTTAACACACTATACAAGATCAGTTGGTTTGGTTCTCTTCAATCTTCGGACATGGTGATAGTTGTCCATCAGCTGAAGAGCTTTTGCGTTGATGTGAAGGTATAATCTGGCTTCATGTTTACCAGCATACATTTTAATCTGTTCTTTGACTGTAGGTATCTGAAGATCACGATGGAGATCAGAATTTCGGATATATCATAGTGCATTGACACTATTGCGCAACACCTTATTCTGGAAGGTTTGAATAATTTTGATATTACTATCACTGGCACAACCCCAGAGTTGGATTCCATATAGCCAACGGATTTCAGAATTAGGTTATAAATTATCAATGTGTTAGATATTGATAGTTTGCAGTTTCTATCAAGGAACCAATAAAGTTGTCTGTATTTGAGTGAAAGCTCAGCTCTTTTCTCTTTGCCGTATACCTTCCATCGAAATTTAGCAACCAGGGTCATCCCAAGATTTTTAGCACTTAGTTCATAAGGCACCATGGTATCATTTATTTCAAATGGAAACTAGTTGGTTGTATGATTGTTTGTAAAGCTGACATGAATTGATTTGGGTTCACTGAGCTTAATCTTCCATTTTATAGTCCAGTCCATGACTAAATTAGTAGCCTGAAGAAGTTTTTTGGTAGAATCTTCATGATTTTGATCAACCGTTAGAGCAGTGTAATCTGTAAAAGTAGCCACCGTTGTATCTACTAAGGTTGGTATATAACTAGTGAATAGGGCATAGAGAATAGGACCAAGTACACTACCTTAGCGCACTCCTACTCTTATTTCTTTCAACTCAGAGTATTAATCCTCCTGTTTAATTCTAAAGACTCTATGTGATATAGAGGATGTTAATATCTGTACATTTTGTTTAGGAAACATTGTATCAGAGGGGTTCCTATATTGTTGCCATTTTATTTTAATGTTTCGTTTTTCTTTAATAAGATTTCTGATTTCGACAGGATAATTTACCCCTTTGGTTAGGTGAGTAATTTCTTTAGTATTAATATAGGCAACTGCTTGAATAAGTCTGGTGAAATTTTCCGCTTCTTCTTCCAGTTGTGTCAATGTTTTTAAATTAATGTTCAAATTGGTGTTCTCTTGAAGATTAATGCGAAAGTTTTCCCAATCAGTATTTTTATTGACAAGAGCAGGACGTGCTCTTGTCAACCTGCTGATAAGAGCACTATCGATGTAAAGATCGCGATAGATCGTACAATCTATCTATTTACTCTCCTGCTGCTTGGTCTGACCACATTTCTAACTTCTGTCTCATCATTCCATATCCATTTTTCTTTTGCTGTCCATATATTTTTCTTTTCCTCTTTTTAAATTTTTGGCGACCAGTTAAATCCTTTTCTAAACCTCCCGTTTTTTCCATATTAGATCATCCCCTATACAAATTTCGGTAGCCTTTAACATTCTTTTTCTTAATCTTACTTCTCTTTTCTCCTCACATGTTCCAAGTATCACAAATATGGGTCTTCATCTATGGTTTCTTTTCACTTTACCTACTTTATATATTTTTTCCAAATTTCCATCAAAATTTAATTGACTCCATATTTGTTCTTGTATACTGTTTATGTAATTCATTCCTTCGTCTTTTCCATTCATTATTATAATCCCCCTTTTTCCTGTCTTTGTCTTATACGTTCCATGTTTTTCAATTCCTTTTTACTTTTTCCAAATTCGACATCTCCTTTCTTCAATTTTCCTCTTTTTCAACTATAACCTTATTCCTTTTTATGTCTCTAATCTCAGCTTTCATATATCCGAATCCCTTTATCAAATATTATTATTTGTTATTGAATTGATTATTTTATTTACTACGATACGTTTGCCTAATACAGTTAAGTTAAAAGGCAACAGTTTAAGCAAAGACAGACTAGGCTTTATGGTATTACAAACTCAGAGAGTTGAGGTACAATCAAATATATATGTACTGCGACATAGTAACATCTGAAAGAAGGACACGCTAGCAATTTAAATCTGGAGGACAGGAAAAGGAAAAAGAATTGCACCCGCGACGCGGCTACAGTTATTGGCCGTAACGACATTTTATGCTCCAATTCTAAAACGCTTCTAATGTTTCTGCTGTCGACTTCCGCTGCTATTCTCAGTTTCTTTTATTATTAGTTTTTTTACTATTCCTATCTCTGAGTCTACACCAAGATGTGATAGTACTAGTCGCTACACATCTTGTTCGTGGAATACTCGATTTCAGATGGTTTTGGTTCGTGCGATATCTTAAACTAAATAATCGGTGTATTTGCTCAAATTGTAAATGATTAAGTTTAGTTTTGATCTCATTCCTTCCTGTACATAATCTGTTAAAATGTATTGGGAGAAGATGCATCTAAGATTGTAATAAGGCTTATGAGTAGAATGTATGAAAGGACGTAGTAAATGATATGTCTTAGTGCTGTGTGAGATTAGGAGTGCGGCATCATTATTGAGACAGTTTGAAGGATCGAAATTAGGGCAAAATAGATAGGGTGCGATGTATTTGATATTTATAGCAAGAAGAAATGAATGAGAGGTATAAGGATGTATATGGATATAAGAGGATTGGAATTTTGTGTAGGAAAAACAAAAGTAATGGTGTGATACTGAGCAGTTTTAACTCGTACTGAGCAGTTAAAAGTATCAGTAAATTACATAATCTTCAATTTTAAATAAATTAAATTCTTTAGATACATAGGTTTCGGGAACCCCACACAGAAATTTAAACGCATGTATTATATGTGAACAAGTATTATTTTACTGTCGTTTGCTAGATAAAACGTATGGGAATAAACATATCTCTAGCACTTATGAGAGTGGGGAAATTTAGTCACCTATCTAATTGAATGAATCAGAGAGAGATAGCTGACTCTTGTTTCACAGGCCCATGTGTTGAACATGTTGTACTTCTATGCTCGTTTAACTATGTATTATAATATGTATGACTTATGCATGCTAGATGCGTGTGTGTGTGAATGTATAGATAAATTGACTGGCGCCTTATAAGATACTGCATCACTGCTGCTCATTGCTGCCGTTGACTGGAAAAGTGATAAATTTCATTAAAGAGAGCATTCAGGAACCGTTTTCCAGTTCTGAAGCATATAAATTAAGCATATCACAATTTTTTTTATTAAAAATGACAATAATCAAATTTTTATTGATCTATGATAAAACTCACCTCGTCTGATTGAATTGAATAAGAATACGTGGTTGTTTGCTAGTTGTAGATTTACCTAAAGAGATTTCTTTCATTAGAAATGCTGATTGTGATCACGATTCAGTTTTATTGGAAAAGTTCAAGTTGTTTTTAGAAAAAGACGCTTCTGAATTATCTATATTGAACAATTTACATAAATTGTCATTTTAAAGTGCAGTGTTCAGACTGCGGCATTGTTGTATTTAATATTTTAAATGTACAAGATGGCAAATATGTCCTAAATTTGTGTTTTTTCATAACGGACAATCGCAAATTTGATCTTAACTTATAATGTTATTTTGAACACATTATGATGTGCTTGAAAGTTAATCTGTTATGAGAAATCATCCATCTACAGTCTAGAAGACTTCATGACACTGGCAATTGCTAGACATATTTTTCCTCTTCAATACTGGAGTTATCTTTGTGCTCGCCCACGATTTGAATTTTGCACCCCTAGTTTAGAAACTAAAAAAATGTTATTCTTCTATTACAAGGAGCGTTAGATGAACATATCGCTAGTTTAAAAAACCACTCTTTGTGCCATCATTCCTATCTAAGATAAATTTCTGGAACGGATCAGGATAATTGCGTTTCTTGTATCAAAAATATCACATTTGTATCAATCCTCGAGCATCTTGCATATGAAATAGATACGAATACTATAATATTTTCGATATTAAAAGCTACGTCAAATACCGACATTTGAGATGGCCGGAGTATTCTATATGAATATAATACTAACTCTAATTCAATCTGAAGTGATGTCGCCTTGGCGTTGCTTTTATAATCTCTGCTCGGGGCTCGCCCGTACGAGGTTATCGTGTCCAAGTAGGTACAAAGTCGGAATACATTATCTATTGGAATACAATACATTATCGAAGTCGATATCATTTCTATTGATTAAGATTTATATCCATTTCTAATGTGAAGTTGATACCTAGAGATGGGTTTATAACTAGTGTAATTTTAATAATATGTCTCCAATATATACTGATATATGTTATTTTTTTAAGCCTATATATTGTTTCCTCTATACGAAGATGGTTCTTCTAGGGATCCGCATTAAGAATATCTGTGGAAATTCTTTTCTCCTCAGGCATTTGACAACACATGTTTCAAATAAAATTAGATATCCCTGTTTTGTTTATTAGCACTTTGACGGAGTATCATTTAATCTGTTTTCATGATCACGAAAAATTAGTACCAACGTTTTTTTTTGTATATAACTTCAACAGTTTCAGTCGCCTAAATTCAGTGAGGTTAACTATTTGCCAACCACTAAATATGTCGTACAAGTTTCATTCTTACGATTTCCACTGTCTAATAGTCTTCTTGTTTTGGTTGATTCTACGTTCTTATTTTTGAGCATTTTAACAGAGAGCCATTTGATTCAATGCTTCCCAAGTTTTAGCCTACGTAGAGCTACCACTTTCGATGTATCACCGTCAATATACGCATATGAAAGATCTACACAGCCTATTATTGAAGAACCCAATTTTGAAATCGAGTTCTTCGTTATTGAAGCGAGCTACGTCACGCATTTTGAAGTCGCAATTTTAAAACTACCTGATCAAGTCTATCTTTTGTCAGCACCGATTGTTGCGGCCTTAAGCATGGTTTGCTAAAACTAGCATACAGCCAATATGGAGCAAATCCATTGTATATAAAAAAAAATCATCAAATACTCTACAATCAAAATCTAAGGACAATGGCTCAAGTAAGTGTTTAAGTATCAAATGACAAATCCTTCATTTTATGCAGTCTCGTTCGGTTTCGATCTTCATTTATTATATTTGATATAAATTCAAGAAGAATCCGCCGCCAATCGCTAAGCCAATCCGAGAATTCACCTCCAACTCTAGGAAAAGGATGGCTCTACTCGGCAACTTGTGAAGAACATCATCGTCGCCTCTTCAGATACTACTTCGGCGACAGCAATTAATCGACATACATTCAATCACCCATCATGATTCTTCTTCAAAACGTACCATAGTTCATTCCATTCACATCTTCGAGCAGATACAATAGCTGAATGGTATCACCATGATCTGCAGCAAGAAACCGACGTTCCGATGGGATTCTTACAATGGAGAAAACTACAGTAGGAAGTACATGGCTAAATAGGAAACATGTCTACTGGTTAACCTAATTATTTACAGGACATTGTCAGTTTCAAGAATATCTTTAAAAAATTGTAAAGTACAGAGCCAGAGGTGCGCGCATTGCGGAACAGCCAGATACGACGCAGCCCATACTATTCTGGATTAGACCGCTTGGAGCATAGAAAGAGGAGAACCATACTATTCTGGATTAGACCGCTTGGAGCATAGAAAGAGGAGAACTAGAACAAATTCTAGGAGATAACCAAAGTGGACGTAATTGTGGCAAAGATATTAGAACACGAAGAGTGTTGGGTCGCAATAGAACATTTTGGGACCAAAGTACTTAAAGCTAAACAACAGGCAGATAAGAACAGGGAACTAAATAGAGCCCAACAATAGAAGATAAGTTGACGACTCCAGAACAGGCAATGAGATATACCTAAGGTAAAGGCGGCGACACGATGCGAAGTATAGCAGTATTGGTGATGCCAGTCGTGATAGTAAGAATTCGAGGAAGGTTTTTTTTAGTGAGTTTGAGTCCCACACAGCCCGCATTCCCGTGTTTCTCTAAACTAGGACTCATGGCTATAATCTATAAGCATTTCGACAATGAGCATAAGCGTGAGTATCTTATTCAGCCAAAGATCTCAGAAAACAGACTTTTCGGCAAGTAATTCGAACCAGGGCCGCCCAAAGCAGACCAGGGTCCTGAGGATAAAAACTCAAACAGACTCACTCCCCACCAGCGGGCCCTCTCCCAACCCCAAAGAAAAATATAATAATTTCTAAGTAGGATTCCGCGGAGTCGAATGCTCACTGTACACGAATTATTTGAACAATTAAAGGAGAATTATTGCCGATGACAATGCGCGAAATGCTCACTCTTAAGTTATCAGAACAAGACCCAAAATCATCTCCTTAACAGTGGCCTGGATGGGTCTTTTTATATGGAACAAGAAACTTTTGGTGGTCAGCTTCGACGACGGCAGCTCTTGATGTTGCCGGCTGCACTCAGGTGGGACCTGAACTACATTTCTTATAACTTCTTTATGAAGTGAAAAACTTCTGTCCATAGGATACGTTCTTTTATCCGTTAGGAATCTTAGGGATCAGTATTGCATTCCACCCGCTCTCCACGTCCGGTGAAAATCTATGTTATCATAAGATGCTCTCAAATCCTTGGGTTCAAAGTACTTAAAGTTAAAGAGCAAGCAGATAAGAACAGGGAACTAAATAGAGTCTAACAGAAGGCGATAAATTCGCAACTCCAGAACATGCAATGAGATATACCTAGGGTAAAAGCGGTGACATGATGCGCAATATAGCAGTATTGCTGATGGTAGGACGGCGATAGTATGCATGAGAGGAAGGTTTCTTTAACGTGCAAGCGAACTCGCGATCAGAGTCTCCCTACCAATGCCGAACTAACCAATCCCGGAAGTATGATGGCAATTTTTACATTGTCAGGATCGCTTCTTTCAAGGACAGTAGGAAAATTCGTTTAATAACCGTTAAGTCATTAATCATCGTCATAAGCGTCAGGAAACTATTAAGATATCTCGACCATATGAGAGTAATGCGCACTAAGTCCTCAAACTTGAATTGCACGCTGGCACCAAGAAGTCCTTAAGATGTTTCGAGCAGATGAGGATCACAAAATGCATAGTGCATTTAGGTCATTAAGTGTTGCCCGCTGGCGTCTAGATGCCATAAAAAACCCTTATGAAAACAAAAAAAGGGATTTAAGGGATTCTTAAAGCTAAAGAGCAAGCAGATAACAACAGGGAACTAAATAGAGCCTAACAGAAGGCGATAAATTCACAACTCCAGAACATGCAATGAGATATACCGAAGGTAAAAGCGGTGACATGATGCGCAATATAGCAGTATTGCTGATGATAGGACTGTGATAGTATGAATGAGAGGAAGGTTTCTTTAGTGACTTTCAGTCCCACACAACATGAATTCCTGTGGCTCTATAAACTAGGCCTCATGGCTAGATTTTGACCCCCCCCCCCACCCCGCCTGCGCTTTCCTCCGGTCGGTTCAAGTTATAATCAACATTTACTAATTACATTCGAACATTGTCGAGCCGTAAGTGATGTTTCGTTGATAACCACCCTCAGGATCGAAGAACAATTATACAAAATCATTTTATGTCTAGTTAGCTATTATTTTATTCTTTACCTTTTTAATGAAATGGAATGGATAGCCCTAAGAAATTTTTGAATTATAAATAGCTGGAACAAGAAATGTCACATCGTGCTTGTTGTAGGACGACATCCTCTAAGCATTTTTATAGTTGAACTTTCAAATCGTGCTTGTAAATAATATACATTATATGCTATTAATAAAAATAATAATAGTATTATTATTATTATTATTTCAATTCGTACCGAAGGTATTATTCTTATCTTGCCAACGTTTCCTGTTGCTACCGTTCCTGACTTTTGACCTAAGCCACCAGTACTTTAGACGCGCACGAATATGAAACAATAAAAAGGTAAATCAAATACTCGCACAAGTAGCGACACACAAACACAGCGCGCACACAAAAAATTATATTTAAAAGAATCCATTGTTATCGATCCTGAAAACAATAGTACGGCGATAGCATTTGTTTCTGTCATTGTTTTCTTTCTATAATATCCGAACTGATTATGTAACCTGATAATCATTTTTTATAAAATATTTTATTGGGGTTTAAACAAAATATTTCCGGTTAACCTGTCCAAATTGTTGAATTTATACCATGT
>WYDF02111545.1:0-10375 GCA_009867245.2 Adranes taylori
TTATATTTGTTATATTATATTTTAATTGTATCAAATATATATATATATATATATATATATATATATATATATAAATTACGTGTTTATTCAAGGCATTCTGTTTAAATATGTTTTGATAATATACAGTCAACAGCATAAGTATTAGGAGATATCCGATTCTAATTAGCCGCCCAGCCGCCGAGAGGTGTTCCAAAATCGCGTAAAATGGTAACCGTTCCGTGGAGCGTTATTTTTTTCGGAATTTTGGAACCTGTATTGACAGGTGTTAGCGTTTCAAAGGTGTCAAATGAAAAAGCAATATGTCGGACGACGGGGCATTTCCGGTGTGTAATTTGGCGTGGGATTTGAATTTAGAAAAACGAATTTAGAAGTTGACAGACAGTAAGCCATTCGGCATTTCTAATCTGCTTACATGTGTCTATTTATTATCATACACCCAATATGATAAGTCAGGTATAATTGTATTGTGAACGTTGATTTTCAGCGCATATGGTTAATCGCATATGACTAATTAAGATGTACAAATTTATATGAATTCTCTTAGGCAACGTGGATGATAATATTAAAAACTTACATAAATTGTTGGGGTAATGAGAGAAAATTAATAATATTACATCATTTAAAAAAAATAGTACAGGGAATTGGAGATTTATATAAAAAAGTAAACGGTACGTGTGCAACTATGTACCTGAGCTATCCCGATGTATATATCTAGATTATTCGGGCGACTCGGTTCATGGGATATCTTTATGACCCCAAAGTGATACCACCATCTGCACATATAAATCTTTTGTCATCATATGGCGATAGAGCAAGTTTATTTATTTTCCAAATAAAGATCGTATTTTTGATGGATTTGAATATATATATTGTTGTTTATATATTTGCCTCCCATCAAACAAACAAGTCTTGTGCTCTTGTACCGTCATCTTTCTATTGACAACCATTTTCTTTACTCCTTTTGCTTTTTTAGTTATTTTGTCCTTGGTCTGATGACAATATAATTTAGCCCTCAACCCAACAAACACTTACGTTTCCCTCCATATTCATCTTTCATTAGACCGGGGACAGCTTTAGTTTTTAGGGGCATATTAAATTGGTTATTGATAGAAAAATCGGAGGTATCAAATCTATGTAAATTTTGTCTAAATCTATGCATATCGGGGTTTTGAGAGATCATGTACTTATTATTAGCACACGCATAGTCAAAGAACATAGACTGATACTGCCACGCATACCATGTCTAATGAAATGGAGCATATCGATATCAGTTAATAGTTCTAATTCAATCTTGGTAATGTTCAACATTGCAGTCCAGCTTCAACCCGGTGCCGTATAATATTGGGCAGGATACAAGTTGTAAACTTTATGACACACACATCGAAAATTCTCAAAGATATCGACAAATAACAAGACATCAGGTTGTAAATATAAATTAGAATATTGGCCCAATGTTGCAATACCATTGGTATTCCAGATATTCTGAGGATATAAATACTCTTCGTCTGTTATAACAGTTTTTGTCATATAGCTGTAAAATAATTCTTTATCAGGTACCTAAGTGTCATTTAATTTAGAAAAGGAGTCCATGTATTGGTAAGGGTAAGGGAAGTATTGATGCGTATGAACAAATTGGTCTGGTTTAGGGTTTGTAGTAAGCTTTTCAATTGAAGTTCAGTATATGTTTCAGTATATGTACCAACATCACTATTCTTACCAAAAGAAATGTCCTTTTCTTTGGTCTGGTCAATACATTCTATATCTTCCTCTTCGGAAGCAAAATTTTTAATAAAGAATGGGCATCATAACCAGGTAGGTTATGGAAAAAGATGGGAATAATTTTAGCTAACTGATAATTTAAATTACAACAGGGGTAGCTTGTACCTCTAAATTCACCAATTAGGTGACAATGGTCGGCCATAAGTTTATCCCTCAGGGGTTTAGAACAACAAATATGACAATTTGTGGCAGTATTTAAATGAATATACTGTGCACGAGACAAGTTATGCATTGGGACAATAGGCCGTAATTTGGTTTCATATAAACGCTGGACATCCTCTGTTAACTTTTCTATAAACACTTTAGGACAACCAAGACCAGTATAACAAATATATTTAAGGAATAATCAATATTGGAAACAATATTACAGGCAAAACTATAGGGAACATGTTCATGGGTTGCAACTATAAAGGACTGGGAAGGGGACGGGTCACAAGACGCAATAGGAGTTTGGTACGATTCAAAGTCAGCATATATGACAAACGGGACTTTTAATTGTTTAGAATAATTTTCGAATGATAATATACATTCCAGCAGGTATACATTTTGGCGTACATAATATACAGGTATTGAAAGGTGTGGTAATCTTACATAAACAAGAGCTCAAAAATAGCAATGGTTTTCGAAGTACATAAGAAAACTTTGTTAATCCATAAAAAGTTTCGGTTAGATTATGATATATACATAATATAAGAGAAGATTGTGTTCAAAATATATGGAACTTTATCTAAACAAAACATCTAGCTCAAAAACGGCTAAGCGATAAGATAAATCTCTCTTCAACTAGAATATACATTCATACGGAATTTTATTTAGCCAGCGTATATATGTGTGTATCAATGTATTTAAAATTTGCAACGAATCCTTAAAACAGATTTTTGAAACGGATGAACGTGTACGGAAAAAATATAAACTCATAATCTCGATTATTTAGACAGTAATGTCTTTTTGTTTCGAATTCATCTCGCAAAATACGAGTGCTTATGCAGTTCTAACATCCCTTTATGTACAGCGCGAAAGAACAATAATGGAAAGTATGACAGATAGACTTCGTAGATTTAATAAATTCTTGTTTAATTATTTTATTCGATTGTCAACTTCTCCGTTTGAGTTTGTTCAGCCGATAACAAACGTCTGACGTATTAATTTGCTTTAAGTTAAAAGATATTTAGACCCTGCATCGTAATCATGAAAACTATTTTATGATTTATATCTATATCGATGATATGAAACAAGTTAAGCCATGTTTTCAAGTTGTCGGCTCATCTTTTTATCTTACTTGGTTTCGTTTAACATCATAAATCGATGAGATCGGAATAGAAAGAACGACAGGAAATCAAATAAAAAAAATGAAAAATATACGAGAAAGAAATATCTGTTTCAACTAGACTTAGTAGTTTTACGGTGACAACTACGTTGAAATAGCAAATAATCATAAAATAAAATGTTTTTCTTTAGGTGCTTACTTGAAAATTACGATTTATTAAATGCTATACTTCAAGTAATTCTATGCATAGCTGGCCTATTTGTGATCAATATCACATTATTTCATTATTGCAATAGTACCTATTATTACATTCTACTTTATATCTCACTATTATTATTATAAAAGAAAAGAGATTAATTAGTTATCCATCGATGTCGTGTGCTTATTAAAATAATAGTTGTCATATTGGTATCGCCTCGTACACATTTAATAATTCATGTTGAAACATTTCACATTGTTAACGTTGAATAAACTAATAAAATGACGTGAATTTTAAATTTGAACTTTCAATGCAGAAGCGAGTGTTTGTTTCGGCGTTTACCTCCTCGTCAGACACGTGTGTGTTTAATTTTTATGTATCGACCTGACATTCTGCTACAGCCACTATGCTCAAAAATGGTGTATTTAAACCATTATACCATTAGTCAAAAAAAGAGCAATATGACGGAAGTTGGCTGTCTTGCCTATTTCCACAAATAATTAGTTAAACATCGATGTCGTGTACTTATTAAAATATTAGATGGATAACTAATTATTTGTGGAAATAGGTAAGTCGGTCAACTTCCAGCATGATGCTCTTACATTTGACGAATGGTACAATGGTTAAAATACACCATTTCTAAGGATAATGGCTGAAGCAAAATGTCAGGTCGATACATATAAATTAAACACACACGTGCCTGACGAGGAGCAAAACTCCTAAACGAACACTCGTTTCTGCATTGATACTGCAAATTTAAAGTTCACGTAATTTTATAAGTTTATTAACAAAATTTAATAATCAAAGTATCCACCATATAATTAATCTTTAGTATTTAGCTTAACTAAGGAAATTATATAATGTTAATAATTAGATGAGTTTTAGCTATTTGAGTGTTACATATCAATAGGTGCTTTTGAGTTTGATTAACTCATCTAATTATTAAAATAAAACTAACCTAGAAATTCAAAACAATTCTGTTATATAAAAATTTTAACGGTTTTATACTATTTAGTTTATTGCTAGTATTCGTAACGTACGTTTATTATGAAATATACGATGACACCCCTAATAATGACCACTCGGCGTGGTAGATATACCATCTACGCCGGAGCGATGATATCCCGTAAAATTTTTAATAGTAAAATTTTTAATAATTCTGGGAATAGTACATTATTTGCATGAAACTATTTCTAAACATCACGGAATAAATTAGTACTTTTTCGACGAGAAAAAATGTAAACTTTGTCTCGGCAGTGAATCTGTAACCTAACTTTGTAACGTTGCACGTTACTGTAAAGATAAAGATATCTTGTAATTACCTAAATTGCCCTGCTATTTCACTGCGAAGGGATGACATGCTGAGAGAAGCATTTACTGCACACAACAATACAAGCTACCTGTGATTATATAAGGTTATATTTTATAAGCTATCATAAAGAACACTTTTAAATACTTAATACTAACGAGAAGGCATATGACAAGTTAATTCTTATTTGTCTTCTTTTCTCTCTTTTATTTCAGCGGCGTGGTCTAGTTTCTGGCTTAAGAAGAAATCTAATTTTTTTATACCTAATTCCTTTTCAGTCATAGATTAAAATAAATTTCAAGACACAAAACCATATCAATTTCGCCATATCAAAAATTCCAGACCTATAAATGGGTCAGACAAAAACCATCTCGAGCTCACAAAAGCTGTTACTCATCTCCGCCAGGCCGCCTACAAGGCGACCCCGGTTTTCTAACAAAGGCTTCCCACTTCAAAATCCCAAAAATCCAACCAGCCATTTCATCAGCTGCGTCCGCACCAGCAGACAACACGTGCTACAAGGCGCAAACACCAAGATCGTACAAAACGCACCAAAACGAAAACTCCAACCAAAAACAACAACAACCCTCACTCTCTCGGCGTTTCTCCACACTCCACCCCATCTTCTTCAGTGTTTTCCTTCAGTGTCTTCAATAAAGGAGTTTTCCATTATACCGGAAAAACAATCCTCTGACGAATATGTCGTAAGGAACATCCCAGACTTCCACGCCTCCCAAATATTCTTTTTCAGCTCACCCAGCAGACCCTTTTAAAGGACATGGTGAAGACTATTAAAGTCAATGCGGACAAGGCGGCGCTCATCACGTCCTTGAAAACCCTTCCTTATTTCCTATACAAAACTTTCCAGAAACTTACAGGCCACCAAGAAATCATCTTTCAACCACGTTTCCTAAACGTTCGTCTGACCAGTAAGGACACGAACCCTTCTTACTCCATTATAGTCAAGGGAGTAACTCAGGACATCTAAGTTCAAGAGGTGGAAGAGGGTTTCCAATCCGATGAACGCTCCCAGGACCTCAAAGTATTTCCAGACATTTCTCGAAAACCTAACCAAGCTCTATCAGCCACTCGGAAAACAAGTGCCAAAACAAACGGAGCTGCTCCAAATGCGGCCAGCACCACCGTGTTCGCGTATGCGAGCAAACCCACCCAAACTGCTTAAACTGCTTCGGCAGGTATGAGGCATGGTCAAAAAGTGACCCAAAAACAAGAGGTATCCAAAAAACCTGAGTAGATTGTGTCCGACTAGTGCATCGACTCACCCATCCCTCTAATCCCTGCGCAAAAACTGAGGAAGTTTTGGCGCTCAACCCTCCCGTCCACGCAGACGACCTCATCCGAGTCCTAACCTGCACTTTCCTCAATGTTCTGTCTGACAAATGCTCCCGAATTCTGGAAGCATTCGGGCAAGTGTCCCGCAACTTTCAACGTAGGGAAACTACGTATCATTTTCAAACAACACGGTTTTGATCGTGATTATTCCAACTCATTGGGGTTAGCGATTGGAACTGTGAAGTCCGCGTAGTGGGGAACAAAATTTATCCAATTAAAAACCTCCTCTTATCAAAGTGCATATCCTCTCTATAACCGAAACTAAAACTGAACGCGGCATCAACATTTCAAACTTCAAAGTATTTCAACAAATAGTCGCTTAGGTAACATGAGAGGTGCCGCATTGGCAATCCATAGCAATTATGCGAGCATGCCATTTCCTATTCCTCCACAGTTTCAGCACCTTGGGTGTGCGGCGGCAAAAGTTCATTTCACAAATCTTACAGTCATTTTCTTTTCTTATTATAATCCACCTACTGAAATAATTCCTCAAGATTTTGTTCAATTTATTTCAAGTTTTCCGAAAGCCATGATCATGGGCGACTTTAACGCTCGCCACGTAGATTTTGGTGACCCGGCAACCAACCCAAACGCCGATCTTCTCATGAATTGCCTTATTCAATTTCAACTCCAACATATTAGAAATATAGACTTTCTGTGGCACTTGCATTTCAATTATTGACCATTCACTTATTGGCCACTGAAAGTATAATAAAATTTATGGAACCAGACTATTTCGCCCGCACTTCAATCACATCAGACCGTTATCCACTTTTGGTCAATACCAGCTTAGATTAAGCGCTTGTTCCCCCAACATAACGTGATATCGAAAACGCAAATTGGCAACATTTTGAAAATAATATTGTACAAAATACCCCGATTAATCTATCTATAAATACCCCTACTGAAATAGGGTGTAGTGGCCAATTTATCCGAAATTATTCAAAACTGCGCATCAGCGAGCATTCCTCTGAAAACTATTATTCGAAATAGGCATCCTTTTGCTCCCGATATCCTTAACATGACATGAGAGAAAATCGTCGGTTTATGATTCATCAAAACGGACAGGAATAGACTCAATGATTTTATTCGGTGCAATATAATCGCGTATAGAGAGGAGTGTTGCCTTAAAACCACTTCAAAACTGGATTATCGTAACTGTTAACAATTTTGGCAAAAATTTCAACTACTCTCGGGCAAAAAAAATGATTTCTCAAAATCCCACCTGACAAATCATCAGGGCCAAAGTTTAAACAACCCCACAGACCAAGCTGAATGTTTCGCAGATTTTTTGGAAAATAAATATAAAGTAACAAATAACGTACTTTTTGACACGATTTTTTTGTTGAAAGAAACAATCTCGTTAATGACATGTTTATTCGCCACACACCACCTATAATCTTTCCTGAACAGGATGACATTTTATATCCGATCACCTCAAATGAAATATCCGAAACACTAAATTCATACAAAACACGGCTCTTGGTTCAGACGCTTTAACTCGTCGTATCTTGAGACATATTCCTGTTGAGACCATTACGCTCCTAACCGAAATATACAACAAATATCTTTTGTTAGGGCATTTTCCAATCAATGGGAAAACTGGACAAACGGTCATGATTCCTAATCCTCGCAAAGACCTTAAGCATATCGTCCAATCACAGGTCTGAACGTCTTAGGAAAAACTTTCGAAAGAATATTCCCTTCTCCCGTCGAAATTGCTTAGAAATCAAGATAGTTCTGCCAGACAACCAATTCGGTTTTATAGCATCTCACTCTACTTTAAGCCCTCTTTTCAGAATTCAAACTGATGTAACTCGTGCTCTAAACATTGTACATTATGTACTGTCATGATCTCCAACCACCCACCTCTCCTTATACTCATTTTGCCTTGTACGCTGATGACACAGGCTACTGGGTATGCATCCCAAATGCGGAAACTGCAAATTGCCATCTGCAACTGTCTTTGGACAATTTTCAAACTGTCTTTGGAAACCTATCGCGTCATTCCAATCCAAATAAGCTATATTTATTTACCATCCTCATCACGTTAATAAAAAAAAAAACTCGAAACCGGGCCCACATTCGACTTCGACTCTGAAATGAACCCATTTCATTGAAAGACGAAATCTGCTACTAGGTGTCACGTTCAACAGAACGTTTAACTAGAATTGTGACTTGAACAATACTCTTTCCGGGACACACAAAAAAGCGATACCTGATTTCCACACTCCGAGGATACTTTAGAGAATGTCACCCAAAAACTCTACATCACACCTACAAAACTTACATTAGACCATGATAGACTACAGAGGTGTTTTTTACTCCACATTTTCTAATGCGCAAATACACAGGCTCACAAACTGTGAACGAAGAATACTTCGGAAAATTTACATGTTGCAATTCCGATTTCCGAGCGCACTTTTATATGAACATTGCTCTGCCGAGCCTATCATAAATCATCTCAATACTCTCCAGTCCAAATATCCGACTCGTCTTGAGGCAGAAAGCAACCCAATAGCCCATCAAACTCTTCGTTCCGATTGGAAAGCCAGTCACCAACACAGCAAACTGCCACGTAAAGTCTTCCTTCACCCCCAGCTCGAATAGTCCAAACAATTCAGGAACCCCATGATGATCTCCTAAACTTTCTTGAATCAATCCCACTATCCCTAAGATGATTCCTACGCCTATATTATAAAAAAGACACAAAAAACAATAAATATTAAAAATAAAAAAGAATCCGAAAAAAAGATAAAAAACAAACATTCCCTTCCGCAACATCTTTATTTTCTATTTCAGGTCAACTAACACCCATGTGCACAGCCAAGCAAATACAACTAGAAGTCACACTAGACCACCAACAAAATCAGTTCACCCTATTTAGCCTAACTCCCTCATCAGTTGATCATGCTATGGCTAAAGTTTTTGCAGGTTTCCTTTTGCTGTAAAGCCAATGCTATCAGCTTACCACAATTTCTAAAAGTATCCCACTGATTACCAGTTCCAGGCTGAAGAGGATGATAAATCCTAAAGCCTCGTTCAAATAAACTCTTAAATCTCTTTAACTATACAATTCTAACGGGAGTGGAGTTTTAGTGCGGTACAAATCCCACAATGTTAGATACAACGGGCATCCTTCGCCCTTTGAATGTGTTTCCACTTCCACGCAAAAAAAAACAAAAAAAGTATATAAAGTCTTCTGGGTTTCCTGATTCGAACCGAGCCAACGGCAGCCGACAGCAACCATATCACTCAACAACAAAAGCCGCACCAGCGTGTTCGCATACCATATACCGCTTAATTGAAATTGTATGTATGTTGAACCTTTAACATATCTTCTACAACGCTAAAGTGTGTAAGATCACCTGTACGTATAACCGTACCTGATCTTATTCACTTAAGCTCTCGTGGCATCTACGCATAATCGTAGAATTGTGATAGGTATTTACTTTATACCATTACCAGTGGAGTGTGTAAGATCACATGTACGCATACCAGTAATTGATCTTAGCCGCTCAGGCGTTCGTAGAAACTACGCATAATCGTAGAGTTGCGATAGCCTGTGGACTCCTAGGATACTGTACCCACCATTTGTACCAGGATAGTTAGATTTACCCATACCCTTCTGTCATAATATTGAGTGTTTTAAATGCTTTTCGTATTGTTACTGTATGATTATTTTATCACCGCACGTTCATCATATTGCTTTACATGCACCAGTGTTTTTATCATACACTTCTTTATATATATATATATATATATATATATATATATATATTGTTTTGATAATAATAGAATTCTATTTATTAACCGTCATTAGTGCGATAATGATTTAATTTGAAATTAATACATTTGATTATTATTGACATTTAATTGAGTATATATATATATATATATATATATATATATTTCTTTCATTGTTTGTATTGTCTATGAAGAACAATAGAGGTTTTGTTAATGCTGTTTTGCTCATTTGTAAGATTATTTCAGCTGCCCGTATGATCTAGATTCTAGATCATATGAGATGCTAACCAAAAAGATGCTAATTAAAAATATGACAAGAATATTATGACAATATAAATATATTTGATAAAAAACGATATTTTCATATTACGGATAAAAAAATTAAATTTCCGTTGATTTATTGTCTACAACAAATAACACATTCCGAATTAGTCATGTACCAACTGTCGTGGGTTAAACAAACGTATCGAGTTTAACATTGTTATTTTTTCGAGTTGCAGTTATTTTTTCGAGTTGCAGTTATTTTTTCGAGTTTAGTGTTTAAATTAATTTTTATTATTTTGCAATTAGCCATCTATAAAATGAGTAAACACGGGACATTAATTAACTTTTTAAATAAAAATTCGCCAAGCACTTCAAAAGACCTGTGTGATAATAGTGATAGTGATGGTTCTACGGATTATGTAAACATACCTGAGACTGAAAATATTACTAGTCCTAA
>WYDF02111567.1:0-10373 GCA_009867245.2 Adranes taylori
GATATGGAAAACAAGACACAACTATTTAATTAAACTGGGTATAGATCTATTTAATTAAACGGTGTATAGATGTATAGCTTGTTTTATACAAATGAAGGTTTATTTAATTTTTATATAAATATAATGTCTATGTTTCTACTAAAAGTAACAATAAAAACATCAGTATATCACCAGATATTCTTAAGTCAGGTGGGTCTGAGTCAGGTGGGTCTCTTTTGAAAATCAATTGAGAAGTTTCTGGGTGACAAATTCTGTAGATCACTCAAGCGTTCTGAATAACTGTATCTTTAGGCAAGATGAAAATGGGCCACCACATTTTTTTGTCCTTTATAGCAATCCTATAGACATTTATATTTGCGTCCATCTGGTTAGTACCTCCCATGAACTTGTTGTAATACTGTATGCAGAGAGGCTTCCTTATTGCTATTTTCTTTTTTTGCATCTGCTGAATACCTCTGGGCGTTAGATATAAGAAATACGAGGTGTACGGTTGATCCAACAGTCACAACCGAAGAATCCCTGAAAAAGCAGTTTGTGAAGTTAAAAGCAGTAAGTTATCAAACAATGCGGCCGCTAAAAAGTATAAAATAAACAGAACGACGTTATTGTAGAAAGTTCGTGGGTCTCATGAAAATAATCCTGGACATCCAACCGTTTTATCTAAAGTCGAAGAAGAATTGATAGCAGAAACACTGGGAACTGTGAGTGATTTGGCATTTCTCATGACCAAAGAAGATCTACGAGGTGTGATCGGGAAGTATATGAATAAGCAAGGCAGAGATGTACCACAGTGGAAAAATAATGTGCCGGGTGTTGATTTCGTAAACTCTTTTGCTCTCAGAAATGGACTTTCCATTTGTCTAGCTGCAAATATTAAGAAGCAGAGAGCATCGGTAGGGATAACTAAGCTCTCCGAGTTTTATGAAAATATTCGTTGTTATGCTCTAGCCACTACAAAACCTCATAATATTTATAATTATGATGAAAAAAACATTGCAGGTGATCCAGGATCACTAAAAGTTTTTGTGACACGAGGAAGAAAACGAGTGGGGCGAGTACGAGAGCATTTAAGAATATCAATCTGCGTTATGTTTTGTGGAACAGCGGCATGAGTTTTATTGCCGTCTATGGTTGTTTATAAAACAAACAATTTATATGAAAATTGGACCAAAGGAGGGCCAGTGGATTCCATATAAAAGCACAGCGAATCGGGGTGGTTCGATATGAATTTATTTGAAAAACGGTTTTTCAAATTGTGGCTACCGCATGTGAATACCAGTCGGGAATAAAATGAAACGGTCGTTGTTTTGGGTGACAAGCTGGCATTTTTTACAGAAGTGGTGAGGGCATCAGTAAAAAACAACATTTATTTCAGTGCTTTTCGCCCTAACGCCACACACTTGCTCCAGCCATTGGACGTAGAAGTTTTTGGTCCCATTAAATAGTAGTGGCGAAAATTTTGGATAAATGGAGATGAGAATCCAGGCGTCAAGGAACGATTCCCAAGGAACAATTTCCCGTGCTCCTGCTAGGACTATGGACTTTTATAGCACCCAATATAAAATCCAATCTCCAGGATGGTTTTGAAGGAATTACCAGGGTGGTTTTAATGGCCTGCATCCATTTGACCCAAACGTAGTTAAAAATAAGCTTCCTTCAGTAGAAACCAGAACTGGTAGAAGTTTAGACGACAGTTAACTTGAATTTTCGAGAGAAAATTGCTTTGATGAAAATATATTGCGACATGAAAGAGCAAGAAATTTACCATAAAGCCAGGCACTCGTATATCACTAGACTATTCCAAGAATCAAATTGAGGCAGAAGATCTTCATCGAGTTACTTCTACTATAGCTCGTCAGACAAATTTGATTTACTCTTTAGATGAAGACCTTCCACTTATAAATTTGATCTCAAATTCATCCTCCTGAAGCAGAAGAGTGCGCGAGAAAAAATAGGACAAGACGAAAACCTCTGTTCCATCTGGCTATGTGACTTTCGATATTATGTTGGAATGGATTGGATTTGCTGCGTTAATTACAAGAATTTGGTTTCTGGACACTGTAACAAGGGCACTATGAATTCTCGGTTTGAGTGTCCAAGATGTGAGGATGATGAATGAACATGTATTTAAAGAATATTATTTTTGTTTTCGTTAGCGTTACGATTTTTATATTTTGATACCTGCCACTTTTCTTAGTTTATTATAACTTTTGCTAAATAAATGTTAGCTTGATAAAAACCTGTATTATTTAATCTTTAATCCCTTAAAAAATTGTAAAATAAAAAAAATATTTTTTTGGTGCTAAAACTAACCCCTGAATAATACTAATTTGACCTCCAGTACAAAACAGCATCATGTTAGAGTAGCCCCGACAGGGGGCTACTTTGACACACACAAAAAAAAATTTTTATATCAAGGAGTGCTTTTAGAAAGCTGTTGCCTATAGGCAGTGTCGTCAAGGCAATGTTGTCATTGGTTCAGACAAACACTAATTTGTTGATTCGAAAAACTAAGAAAAAAGTTATGGTGGAAAAACTTCCTAAACTATATCAAAGTAGCCCCAGTTAGGGTAGTTAATATTATGTGTATATGGATAAACAACTATTTAAATGTCATTTGTGAAAGTAAAAGTAACTTTAAGCACCAATGGGCTATATCTAAACAACAATTTACGAGCTTATATCTAGGAAAATGAAGAGCCTACGTAAACTTATAGAAAATTTAGGGTATTTCGTAAATGTTTTCAGCTTATTTTTTGTTACAAAATCAGTTCAGTAGATGCACGAATCAAACAGTTTTTGAGCGTTATATATATCCTCAATATTTTTTTGAACCCCTATACATATCAAGGTACTTAAAGCAATATTTTTTTTAATATGCCCTAAAGTTACAACTTATTTTTAAAAAAAACCGTTTTTTACCTCAAATCTGCCATATCCTACGGTTGTCATCTAATTTTTTTTTTCTGGAAAAGAAACATCGGTTTATTGTCCGAAAGATTTTCTTTTAATATTAATTTACTACGTTAGTTAATCATAATTGCTTAATGACTCTGAACGAAAACATTTATTGTTATAATACATTAGTAGTTAATACTTATTGATCATGTACGATAATAGAACAAAAGCTAAGTAAAAGCTAATTAGTAATAATAATACTAAAAAAAGTAATATAAATAAACGAAGAAAATTTAATTATCGCAAAGAAAAATCACACGAAACGAATTTTATATATTAATTATTATAATGAACGAATGAACATAGTTTAACGGAATTTCTTTAATGATTGCAACATGATTATGTTTTGAGCATAATAATGGAAAACAGTTATTTGTCTATGAGAATTGCTTTATTGTTTTTCAAAATATTCGCCATGATGATCTATACACCTTTGCATGCTTTCGAGCTATTTGTCAAAGCACTTTTTCCATTCCGCTTTAGATATTTCCAAAACATTGTTTTTGAACGCAACAACTGCTTCGACGAAAATCGTTGTCCACGCAATTTAGTCTTGATGTTTGGGAATAAAAAGAAGTCATTAGATGCCAAATCATGACTGATGATCATGGCGGATGATCCTGAATTCGATAGTTTGAGTGTTCAAATAGGTGGTTGTTTGAGTGGACATATGAGAGCTCATATTGCCATGATGAAGAATGATCCGACGGTGCTTGTTCGTATTCCTTTTTTCACTGAAGATTTCTGACAAACAAATGGTTATGTACCACTCAGAGCTGACCGTTTTACGTTCCTCTAAAGGCACTATTGGAACATGACCAGCTTTTTCGAAAAAGAAGCGACTATTTGTTTCGAAGGGCTTCGAGCGCGAACAACTTTTGTCGGATTTGGTTCATTTTGAAACACCCATACAGTCGACTGCTTCCCATTCAGCCATACATTAGTTTCCGCGGCTCCTACATCAATGATTCGCCACCTGTTATAATATTACATACGTTTGTTGAAGCACAATCCTTGCATGTCTTGAACATTTATTTGTAACAATCGACACGAGCATCTTTTTGAATTTTTGTAAAATTATTTGGGATCCAACGAGAACAAATCTGTTTCACGACAAAATGTTCATGTAATATTTTATATATGGAAGTCGGACTAATGCCTAACGTTGTCCCTAGCTCACAGTATGTCACGTAACAATCTTGTATTATCAGTTTTTGTACAGCATCAATGTTTTGGACGCACAACAGCTGATTTTGGACGACCTTCTTTTGGTTCATCCGTGAGCGACCACGTTCCAACTCCTTATACCAGCGTTTCACAATGTCATTGGATGGGGCTTTATCGAGTCGAAATAAGTTGATCGAAGCACTCTTGTCTTAATAATGCACGTCAAAATTATCGCAGGAAAATGTTTCCGAGTTTTTCTTGAGATTTTTTTTTCAAGACACTGCGCTCAAATGAAAAAATGTTTTTATGAAGGTTATGTTAAAAAGAGTCAAACTGTCTAATGAAAATGCCAGATGGCGCCTAGAACACTCAGTATTGCGAAGGCTCAATACATAAATAGTGACCCTCGTATCCATTATAGAATTATTACTATTCACACGACATTAAAATGTAATCGATCTAATAAGATTGATGACGAGACCGGTTAATCCTGTACGAATTAATTCTTGTCTCGCTTTTATAAATAATTCTTTGTCATGATGTTTCTCAATCCAGAAACTCAAATAACCAAAATAGACTATTAAGCGTGTAGTATTTAATTTTTATTGGCATGTATGAAGAATTTATTATGAAGTCCCGTCATGTTTTACCGGTACGCTCTTTTGTTAGTTGCTTGTAACTTTTAGTAGGCCATATGCGACGTTCCACAGGGTGTTACCTATATTTAAACCCTGCGGAGTACCACACATTATGGTGCTAGCAGTTTGTACTTCTTCTGCTTCACAGTATATTTTGGATGCATGCAAACTAATAATCCCTTTTAATATACAATTTTATAAAATATTTTTAGTCCTACCTGAAATTGCGGACCATTGCCTCTATTCGTAATGGAAAAGAATAGACAAGTCAATTTATCGATAAAAAAGGATAATTGCTAAAATTCCTAGCCAAAATGAACTTTTTAAGCTACTAAATCAAATCCCTGTCACCTATCAGTGTGCTGGATATTGAAAGTAACTGATTTTCCTCGAAGATTTTGGGGATTCGCCTGGAAAAAAAGCATACAACATTTTTTTGCTGTGTAGGACATAAAATGTAATAGACTTTCTGAGATATTCATAACAAAGTTCATTTTTGGTTTGTGGAAATATTTTAAAAACTCCATTTGGATCTCAGAAAATCTAGATGGGTATCAGAAAATTCATTTCGGTGTAAATAAATACATACTAAAGAAAATATTCGTTAATATATATATTTTTTTAATTTAAAGTTGTATTTCCATATTTTTTCAATTAAGGAGAGAGCTCACTGTAGCAGGTAGAAAATAACGCTTAATCTTTATCTTGGTCCGTAATTTACCGGTAAGACTAGTGGTACTTCAATTTTGATCCCCAATTTACAAACACCGCATATTATTATGCCAGATAACTTCTTATTAATTCAATTAAAAGAGACCTATTTTTTCTGGTTGCAAGTTTTTCATTATTACATCATGTGGCATGCGTACTAAATACAGTCTCGACCTCTGGGAGCGAGTCGTTTGCCGTATCTGCCCCCCTGCCCTTAATCTTAACAAAACTTCGCAAAGTCTATCCGTCTTGAATTGCTCAGCTAATTTATAGGTATCAACTTCTCAATCTCTCTAATATTATTGAAACTAAATAGGAACGTGTGCATTTTGCCTCGTTACAATATTTTGTAATAAGCTGACTCAGATTCGTTTGGATATTTCAGTAATTAGTGGTTATAGGTCGTTATTTAATGTTCGTTCTAAATACTACACTTAGTCAATGCGAAATCAAACACTATGCTTGAATTTTTAACTAACAATAATTACAATAATGATTTACACCGTAAAATATATTCCTATAATTTATTCGATGAAATGTTGTAGTGATTGGGAGTAGTCATTTTCAAGTCGAAAAGAAACTAGTATTCCAAGTTCTAAAAATGTGTATTTATTTTCGTCAATAACTCACAAAATTATTGGGAAAATTATCCGGATTTCGGATCTAACAAAGATCCCTTATTCAAGTAATAGTTAGAGCGAACTTGATACAGAACAAATTGATGTCTTAAATTAATTTCAAATTAAATTAATTTCATTTTTTGTATTTGTGTAATATTTAACCCAAAAACAATATTTTGTATTCCAAAATGATAGACTAAAAATTTGCTAAGTGAACAACTGTCATTAAACGCTGTGTCTACGGTGAAAGCTGTGAGAAAATGTTTTTGTTTGATAACCGTAATTGCACAAATTGTTAAACACACTTATTTGGTTTGATTTAGCTTTAAATTTCTGAGCCGTTGAATTGACTACTTTCAATTTATTACGTAAGCCGACCCTTAAAAAATAAAATATTATTTCAAAATAATATTAAGAAAAAATAATTATTAATTGAATTTAAATAAATAAATATTCAAAGAAAATAATAGAATGACATCGCGTATGCTTTAATCAAACTTAAAATGTCATTGCCAGATAAACAAAACACAATATTGGCTAAATGTAAATCAGAAAAACAACTTCGTCTTTATTAAAAAAAAAACAACAATTATATACAGATAAAAACTAGAATAACCAGAGTAATTAAACAATAGAGAAAACACACGTCTTCGAAGTTGCATTAAAATATAAGAATAAAAGTTTAAACATTTTAAAAATAAACATTCTTTTAATATCTGAATTTTAATAATGTTCAAAATACATTTAAATATTAATTTAAATGGGCATTATAAAACGTTTGTAGAACATAAACAAGTTGTCACAGAGTTCAATGTGTTTTTACGTAGCTGATTAAGTTACACGCATTATAATAGAAAAAAATATATTTTGTAATTTGATCGTGTCCTAGACTGAATGTATTTTTTTCTATAAGATTTTTACATTGCTTATGTGATCCTATTTCATACAGAACAATTAACTTATTGAAAATGTGTCTATGCATAATTTTTACTAAATAAAACAAATTGAAATCGTAATTATACGAGGACTGATTGAAAAATATTTTATGTATTTTTACTGTTCAAAATAAACATAAATTCCAGAGACAACACAAAATAATTTTAAATAAACATGTTTTATTATTAATTAGAATCATTTAAGTAATTTTAATTTTTACTTTAGGTTTCATGATGATTTTAATTGGTTAAAGATTAAAACCATCAGAAAAAAATTTAGGATTCTTCTGATAGTTTTAATCTTTAATCAATTAAATTGTACTGGGGATTTTCGGGGTCTCAAGCCAAACAGGTATTCTGCTAAGTTTACTTCACGATGCACGTTCACAGGTTGTGCTATTCCGCATATGAGTATTGCTTCTCTCACAGAGTGTGACGTCACGCTCAAGCAACTGCGTGGTATAATCCAATCTAATTTTAACTCAAATTTGCCTAAATTAGTTTTTCCTTTATTTTTTGTTGAAATTATCACAAACTTGCCTAAAATTTATTAAAATAGATAAAAAATTGTTTTGAGGAAAAATGATATATCAAAAAATATTTTTCCGGCACATACGTCTAGGTAAAGTATATATCCACCTAGCAACAGAATTCCAGAATTCGAGACGATATCTCATCCAAATTGCAAAGAAATTCATTTATTGTCAATCCACTAAAATGAAAAGTTTTTTTTTTGTTTTACGTAGAAAGTGGAGAATCTTCAAAAGACGAAGGATGCCCGATGCAACCAACAGTGTGGGATTTTTACCCACTAAACTCCACTCCCTTTGGAGGATTGGTACAGATAGGAGGTTTGGTGAATTTATTAAAGAGGCTTTAGGATTTGTCGTCCTCTTCAGCCTGGGTCTATGATTTAAGGGGATTGTTAGTAATATGAAAAGTTATTTTTAAATCACTTATATATCTACTGAATCTACTGAAAAGCATAGCGGCATTTAGCAAACTCTATATTACAAACTGTCAAAATTACTTAGAAAACCTGCTTCTAGAAAATTAGTCAGAAAATTATAGAACAATTATTAATCATCCTAAAAAAACTGGAGGTCAATAGAGTACGCAATTTTTAAAATCTCACTTTTAAGAATCAAAACAAACTCCCGACGTAGCTACTATATAAAAGAATTGCGAAAGTAATGCCATCTATTAGCCACCTATTATATTAGTAATACTATCTATTAGTGGATTGATATAATCGCTGTCAAAAACGCATAAGAAGGCACCTATGTCGAACGTCCTTTTCTAAGGACATTAGGCATATGAGATAAGATGCGCGTTCGAATTAAACGAATTAAAAATACGTTCGATTTTTATAGTATAAGTACATAGGGTTTATGCTAAGTAGTATCGGGCAATGTAAGGAGCATGTAAAGATGGTAGGTAGCAAATCCAGGACTGCTGCGGAAAGAATGTGGGTGTATAAGCAGAAATTTCGGCCAGGATGAATCAGCCAGGATGCGAGTGATGATTTTGGAGATATGTGTAAAAAGTGCAATGATGTACGGAGCTGAAGTATGGGCAGTGAATGAAAGAGAGGATATTGAAAGAACATCCGAGAAGATACTTAAAAACAATGTTTGGTGTGGATACATCAACGCCGGGAGAAATTATCCTACAAGAACTGAACAGGTACAAATGTTGAGTGAGTGGACTAAAATAAATTGGCAAAGTATGGAATTAAGGTGATGATGGATGAGAAGGAAATGATGGTCGAACGTGTATTGGGAAGCTGGAAAGGAAGAATTTATGTCTGTACAAGGGAATTCATGAACAAAATACAGAAAAAATGCACTGAGAAGAATTGGATGGTTGACAAGGGCATGGTACGAAGGTATAATGAATGGTTGGGTAAACGTTACTGAGGTGGAAGGGAGAATGAATGATGTTGAGATGCAAAAAAGAATAATGATGATAAGATACAATAGAAGATTCAAAGAGATAAAGGCAGAGGGAATATTGACAGAAATGAAGTATGAGTGACAAGAAAATAGTGACGAGATTTAGGTGTGGTTTATCAAGAAAGAGGGAATATATTCTGGATGAATGAATGTGAGAGAAACTGTAGAATATGTGGAAAGAAGGAAGAATGGTGGATCACTGGGTGAAAGAGTGTGATGGTGTACAATGGAGTGAGGAACAACGGATACTAATGAAAATTGGAGACTGTGTTTAGAAACTAGAACGGAAGGACTGGTGGTAATGAGGAATATTTTGAAGGCAATGAATAGACAGGTTTAAAATTATTTTTAGAAGTAAATTGGATTAGAAATTGGGATTAGACTTTAGTGGGTTCTTCATTCATCCGACCTGTGACAAAAAGGAAATTAATTAATTATATTTATAGGTTAAGTTGTTGTATATTATCAATTTATAGTTTGAGTAAAAATTGTAATTAATATGCCAATAAAGGTCTTTGTATAATATCGGCAGTTTTATAAACATAGCATTAGTTCTCCCCAAAAAGAAACGAAAAAAATAAACCAAAAGTTAAACATTATTGAAACTAACTTTTTTGTTCAAGTATCGCAATCTGATATCTGTCCAAGTTTTAGCAACGGATAGAACTGTCCGTAAAGCAATTCGTAAAGCACCGATGTCCTTTCTATTTGTGACATAATTCTGTCGGCTAATTTCTGATTTTTTTTTTCTTCTTTGCTCAAAGAGTAATCATGCATTTTGTGGAACTCTCGAGTTTCAATTACATTTGCCACAACTCATCATTTGGATGTAAAAATGGCCTTTAGAAATAGCTTGTTCCAGTCTGGGGTCTTATTCATATCCATTATAGATGTTGGATTTCCCAGTGAGAATTTATTTTTGAATTTAAATGCTAAGCCTGCTATATATTTCAGTGATTCCTGACTAACTTTATCTTTCGCCTTAAAATTTTGCAATAACTGTATTGTTTCTTTATCAATTTTGACTTCTTCCAGATAACGTGGTTCTACGAAAGAAATAGACATATCATTTTCTATATGTTGTTTTTATTTAAAATGCTCTCCGGCCTTTGAGAAGTTGGACAACATTTTACGTGTTATGCAAACATTTTCGTTTTCTACTTCAGGCGTTAGGCTGCGAGAATCTTTGAAAATATCTAACAGTTCTCGCAAGATTTAATAATACTTCGGTTTTCCGTAAAAATGGTTGCTGAATGGCATCCGAGAATGTACCATCGAAGTCTGTGCCTAAAGTCCAGCGCTGAAGGATGGTCATTATTTCCACCAATTCCTTCGAATGTTACCAAACAAGTTCTCAAGAATATCTTGGTTCAGTCTGGAGTTTAATAT